>WTSP01004136.1:0-17095 GCA_025331215.1 Actenoides lindsayi
GGCTGGGTCTCGGCCGCGAAGGGCTCGCCGGCCGCGACCGCCCGGCCCTTCCTGCGGCCGCTCGGCTTCCCGGCGCTGGGGTCCCGCGGGCGAGGGGCCGGGGCGGGCGGGCGGGAGCCGCTCCGCGGTGGGGGCCCGCCGCGCTGGGCCGCCCCGTCTTCCTGCTCCTCGATGTCCGAGTAGTTGTGGATGGTGAGCGGCACGGAGAGGTCGGACTTGTCCAGCTGGCTCCAGAAGCGGGCCAGGCAGCACACGCGGCTGATGCAGGGCCAGGCCATGGCCGCGCCCCGCAGCCCCCGCCTCGCCCGCGGCTCCGGCGCCCGCAGCCGGCCGCGCACCCGGCTTCAGCCCTCATCGGCGGCAGCCCCTCCTCCCGCCGCCCCCTTCCCCCGGTAACGACACCCCCCTCTCCGGGATTACGGCCCGCACACGTGACCCGGGCTGCCGGCAGCAGCTCCGTGTCGCTGCCGGGGACGAGACGGCGACAGCGGACCCTGCGCCGTCGGGCTGCGGCACCCGGGCTGTGCCGGGCCGTGCCGGGCTGTGCCGTGCCGAGCGGTCCCGGTGGGGCCGGGCGATCTCTGAGAGGCACCGGCTCTCCCCCTTCCGTGCGCTTTCGAGTCCGGGTGCCCGCTCGGGTGCGTTTGGCTCCTCTCTGCTGCCGGGATGCTCCGTAGCATCCCCGAGCGCGGGCACCGGCTAAGCGCGGAGCGGTGCTCTGCTCCAGCCGGGTGGTGCTGCTGAATGAAAATGACGAGTTGGCCGTGGCCGTTTACGCTGAGAAGAGGCATTTGTGTCTGAAACCTGATGTTGACAAAAGAAGTGATCTGGGTGAGAAATAGCGGCTTTGCAGTGTTGGTTTCCCATACAAAATAAATGAATCGCACCTATCTTACACTCCCACCTCCACCCGCGTTAAAATCCAAGCATCTATTATGCATCTTAATGCGTGGTCCCCATCGTTTACCGTTTGCCAGAGGCTGGGAATCACAGCTTTCCTTTTGTGCATTCAGGTTCGCAACCAAACGGTCCTGGCGCAAACCACCGAGGCTGGGGGAATTGCGCTGGGGAGAAGCCTGGCTTTGGAAATTTGACATCTTATGTAATACGTGGCTACGGGCCATAAGGCTCCTTCACAATCCTCCATTCAGTGGGTTATTACAGAATCTGCCCATGGGTCACGAAACGATGAAATACAAGGCTTGTGGAAGTGAAGAGTGCAGATAAACTGAGATGCCACCTATTAGAAAACCATCTATTTAAAGGGCTAAGTAGGCAGGTACTTTATTCAGAATGTAATGATCTAGTTACAGGTTATCTGGTAAGATATAATAAAAAAAGTATAATTATGCAGTGGAACTTGAAAAGCTAAAACCTGCTGTTTTATTCCAGCAGAGCAGCCTGTATCTGTAGTGTATTAGCACCTCAGTCCAGATTCCCCCCTGCTTCTGGTGGGGAGGAAGGCTAGAAACGTGCATGTGGACTGAGGCAGAACCTCTGCTTGAGTGTTTGGCCTCTCTGAAACGCAGCGATCAAGGAATAGGAATAAATTCCCCTGGAGATGCTCCCGTTGTTCTAAATAACTGATTTGGAACTAGCAGTTTTGCTTTCACACACACACCCCCCCACCCACCCCGTTGTGTCAGTCAGGGCAAGGAGGCTCAGGAATTTCAAGTAACAGCAGCATTGTGCCACACAGGAGTCTTGACAAGATAACATATGGGATACTGGATGCTGTGTTTGCTTGAAAAACCCGCAAATGTAATTTTACTTTTAGAAATATGCAGGAAGACATTTAATTTTCTGCTGCTCTTCTTCTTCTTCTTTTTTTTTCCCTAGAACTACTCTGCTCTACATAGTAATTTTAAAAAATAAATCATAATTTGGGTGAAGTGCAGAAGATGAGAAATGGTCTTTACAGCCGCAGGAGAAGACAGAACACCCACTTTATCATCTGTTATCACTGGCGCAGTACAAACGATGCTCTGATCCTTGTTCTTAGGCCTGACTTAGCAAAATACATTGGAGGATAAATCGGGTGCCTCTGCTCTCCCTGTGCCTGCCGCTTCCTAGCACTGAGTTCAGCCCTGGCACTGCACATCTGAGAGCTCACCTGCAGCACCAGGGAGTGCTTTGAGCTGCTGCTCGTCGTAGCTTGTAGGGTGAAATTGGCACAAAGGCCATCTCGGAGAGGGAAAGCAGAAGAAGCTGGATGAGATTAAAAAGTTATCTGCATTTAGAAGAGATTTATCGTGATTAAAAGCTGGGGAAGGGGGGGTGGGAAATACTGCAAGGGTAAGGCAAAGGAAAGCCATCAAATCAGAAAGCAAACCAGCTGTTGCTGCCAGGAATGGGGGCTGGAAGCTTAACCAGTTTG
The DNA here is from genome assembly GCA_025331215.1 of Actenoides lindsayi. Classification (NCBI taxonomy): domain Eukaryota; kingdom Metazoa; phylum Chordata; class Aves; order Coraciiformes; family Alcedinidae; genus Actenoides; species Actenoides lindsayi. The sequence goes on from WTSP01004136.1 coordinate 2,378, forward strand.
TTCAAATATTAAAATGAAATGTCAGTAAGAGCAGAGCATTACCCAGAAATAAAATACTCCCGAAACATGGCAGGGCCACGGTGCTTGCTTCTAGCCACTGAAAAAGGGGGAAGGATTGTGTGTCTCCATAACCATGACTTCATGCTTATTGCTGTTTTCCTGTGCAAACATTAGCTGCTGTCTCTGCCAAGTGTCTGCATAATTACTGCATTGTATTTTTAGTCACAATAATGAGCTCTTTGAAAAGGCTGGGGGGGGGGGATGCCTTTCCATGTGGTTAGTTTTGGGTTAGGTGGTTGGCTCTTTTTGTTATTGGTTGGGTTTTTTTGTTTGTTTCATGCTTCTCATTTCTTTGCCATTCAAAGGTGTGAGTAAATACTGAGACACTGGCATCTACTGATGCCAGATTATGCAAGCAGCTTGCCAGAAAGGTACCTTATTTACACTGGTGAGCTGTCATAACTCCAGGCCATCCCTAGTCAGATTGCTCGAGTATTGGCTTCCCTATTGCAGCCCGAAAGTCGTTTTGGACCAGAGAAGGTAGTTTATCTTTGCACCTTTGTGCAGCATTATCTGCCAAAATGACAAGAAACCTGCTGCTTGGCCGTGGGAATATTTTACTACAACCTTATGTATGTTAAATACCTCTAAGGGCTTCTATAAGGGAGGAAGGCTCAGGTATTGAACAGCCTTTGGGGTAGTGGTTGCTGCTAGGCCTAAAGTTAAGGTGAAGCTTAGGCACGAGACCCTCAAACCACTGACTTCCAGACCTCTCTGGCAGTTCCAGTCTGGTTCTTCAGGAGCTTTGAGCCCCTAAAACTCGGGAGAATTGAGCAGCAGTGCAGGGCTTGGCTCTGAAGGGTCAGCCTGGAAATGTGGTGCTCATCTGCACCCTTCCTGCAAGCTGCCTTAGGGTTAGGGTTAGTTGTAACCTTGGCTTATTCTTCTAGACCTGTGAAATAGAATGTCCTTCAGGGTTTATACACTGTATTTCCTGCAGTATTACTCCTTGCTGCTTTCAGCCAGGATCTCTACAAAAAAAAACCCCAACAAACCAGCAAATATAGGTGAGTGGGCAAGAGATAATGTGTGGAAGAGAAGGGGGAGGAATAAAAGAAAGTAGACAAAGACAACAGATAAGGACCGAACAGGTGTAAAAACAACATGCAAACTACTGTGAGCTATGGTTTTTGAGCTGCTTTGGCATGAAATGCTCCCTTGTGACAAGCCCGTGTGGTGGATTCTCCTGGCCTGTGCTGCTGGCACATTCCTCTGCCCTGGGCAGGGCTGTGCTGGAGCTTGTCCTGAGGGTTGGAGGAGGAATGGGGAAGAAAGGACAGGTTACAAACAAAGTCAGAAAGCTTCTGGAGTGAAGCAAAGGAGTGTTAGATACTCCAACCTTTTCATTTTTATGTGGGTTGGGTTTTTTTTCCAGTGTTTAAATCAACAGGCACTTGAGGATTTGTTCTTTTAAGAGTCTTATTTTCCAAAGGAGAAAAAAAATGTAGCCTTGAACAGTGGCCCGTGGCAGTAAGAGAGTTTACAGCAATTTTGTACTCCACCATTTATTACAGCTGGTGCCATTTAGCAGTATGTATTCTTTATCCCTGCAGGAAATGTATTTTCTGCAAGGCACTGTTGTAAAGCAAAAAGGCACAAGGCACTTCTTACAGATGCGAGGTGTTCTTTGGCGAGTTGGTTCTTCTGGAATTGCTAATTCAGCCTACAGGGAGAAGCTGAGGGTTTGAATTGACAGGCTTGTATCTGGGCACACTCCTCAGCCCTTTGCAAGGGGTACTCAGTCACTCTGCAGGACTGGCACACCCTGCTTTTTTGGTTATTTGTGATTATTTGAGTGTTGGTCATGGTACTACCCTCAGGTTTGCCTTAGTAGTTAGTTCTGGTAACTCAGAAACCTCACCTGTATTTGCTGAAGCTGCTGATTTTTCTAGAACTGGTACATTCTGAACCAAATTACTGGTTTTAAATTAAAAAAAAAACCAAACAAAAAACTTAAAGGAAGCTAGCAATGCAGAAAAGAGATAAAAATAAAACAACCAAACGAAACCAACACAACAAAACCCAACTAATGCAGTGAAACATACAAAAAGCAGTTTAACTCAAGGTAAAATATCCAAGCCCACAAGGATAAGTCATTCTTTCAGGGCACGTGATTATGAAAATGGTAGAATTGTAGTAGATTCTACAGGATGTGATGCAATCTTGGAAGCAGAAATTAAAAACATAGGGTGAATGAGCCACAGCTGACAAATAAAACCGGACCATTAACCAGCTAAGTAAGCTTTGGCAAACAATCCAGTATTGCTTGATGGATTTCACGTTTAAGCTCAAAAGAAACCATTTAGCTTGTCCCATCCAATTCTTTCAACAGTCAAGATCACTGAACTTTACCACATCAGCCTTCTGTCAAGTCCAGGCTGCCTAAAGCACACCTTCTTGGTGGACACTAGCGATGGGTGTGATCTGATAGCTTTCTCAGCTTTAAAAATGTTTATCTTCCTAAGTGTTAACCAGTTGCACCCCATTTTGAAGTTTTTTGGACAGAGATTTTGGTCACTTAATTGGAAAGTTTGGGGTTTTTTTTATTACTCTTTTAAAAGAAAAGGTAATGCAGACTGCTACCTCAGAAAGCAACAGGATAAAAACCTTTATTGTTCCACCTTTGTCAGAGTTCGTTTTCTATCGATAGGCATTTTTGTTACTGCAGTTTACATAAGAAACCTCAGCTCCTCAGAGGCTTAATGTTGAGTAGCAAAAAACAGCCTTGAAAACCAATTCAATCCCACGTCTTCAAGTAATATACCACTTGGGCACGAGGAATCTCTAGGATTAGAATCAGTTGGATCTTCCACCTCCTCCCTTTCCCGCGTTCTTTGTCCTCATTTCATGCCAAGCTTTCACCAGTGGCTCTCTGTTCTTCCATATGAGCTCGTGGCCGTAAGTCACGTACCACCTGAGAAAGAGAATACTAGTTAAAATGAACTGCAACTTCCCTCTGTATCTGAGGAACAGGCTGATCCACTGAAATCAAGTAACTCGAATGATTAGTATAGGAGAGAAGATAAACTGACGCAGAAAGAACGATGTTCTTGGATAGTTGCAGTGGCAGGTAAACCACTCGATCTCTTGACTTCTAACGGTTAACTTTGTGGTCTTGCTTGTCTCAGGGCTGAGGATGGATGGTTTTCATGTGTTTCATTTCATGCTGTCATGTTTTCTACTTAAAAAAAAAGATGCAAAAAGCTATTTCCGTTCAGGAGACTGTTCAAACAGTACTGTTGCTTGTGCAGATCCTTCCTGAAAACAACACATCCAAGTGTTTTTTTCTCATCTGCAAATAGAGCTGTTCCATAATGAACAGCCACGTTCCAAAGTGAATTTTCTTCTGTAAACAGCTAAATGAAGATTTGATTTGACCTATCAAAGTGTTCTAGATTAATTTGTTTTCTTAGAGAACTAGATATGCTGACACATGAACATAACCTCCCCTTGCTCAGTCACTTATGGTGGAGAGGAGGGGTGGGAGGGGAAGCAAACCCTGTGCAGCACAGAACTTACTGACACCAAAGCCAAGAAATAGCAAAGGGAAATCAGTTCACAGACCAAGATAAGTGTTCTGTACTTTGTCTGTCCCAGTTAAATCTGAGGTGGGCTTTCAAAATGCCTTAGGTAAAATGTTTAAAAATGCTCTTAGCAATAAATGTGCAAATGAAGACAATATTGCAACCGGGAAGGAGGGGAAAAACTCATTGGGTAATGTAGTTCAGGCATGGAACAATGCAGAACTGTTTCCTATAAACTAGTTTCTAGTAGTTTTTCCCAATTAGGAAGGCTCCACACAAAGGCAAGGCAGCAACACTGAGAACCATCAGTAGAGGCTGTTCAAAGGAATTTGGCCTGAGCTTGTGCTAACTGTAGCTCTCTCTAAAATGGCAATTAGAGGAAAAACGCTGAGATAAAGAAGTTTTTTTTAGCTGTGTAATTCTATAGTTATTTTAATTTGTCCAGGCTTTGTTTTGCGAGGCTATTTTCTGCCTCGTGACTCTCCTCAACGTGCTGGGGAGAGCAAGGCAGAGACAGCCAGCCCAAGTTATGGTGACAGGACAATCTGACATCTCATCTATCATTCTAAGGTAGTTCAGCTCAATTGCTTTCAGTTCTAGGCATCTGTTAACAGTATTTTTCACAGCACGACAAGGATAACAGGGAGTTGTTTTCAGTGTTATTTAAGATAACTTTCCAAATAACCCCCACACCTCAGAGGTAAGAGGAAGTAAAGAGGGAAAAAATAAAATAGAGCATGAACTTAAATACAAACCAAACAGAAGTTAGCAAATACAGACTTACATTCCAAAGAGAGCTCCCCCAAGATGTGCAGCATGGTCAAAAAGTCTCCAGCCTAGAGCAAGCCCTGCAGTGTCAAATGCAATTATGGCTTTTAAAGCCTAGAAAGGAACAGAAGATGAATGAACAGGATCAGTCACAGCATATAATGGCCACTGACAACAGTGTTTCCTACTCTAGCACAGAGCAAAAATAAAGGATCAAAAATCATCCTGTAAGTTTTATATCAAAACAATCACTGTTAAAAAAAAAATAGTATTTTAAATCAACAGACTTAGTCCTTAGCTGTACTGTGCTGTCAAAATACAGACATGAGCAGCTACAGAGTAGTGCTGTGGGGTTGGAATGTGTCCTTTTCAAATACCCAGTCTCTTAATTTTTAAGGCTACACCCACATTCCAAACTCAGGTTAGGGAAAAAAAGAGGGAGTGGGGAATTAATTGAAAGAGTATATAACATAAAACACACCACAAAATATGTATCTGCAACAGTCTCATTCACTAGTTCTGATGTAGCTTAGATTTACAATGTCAGCCCATTTAAATGGCCTTAAGTTCTGCCAGGGGAGGTTTAGGTTGGGTATTAGGCAAAATTTCTTTCCTGAGAGAGTGGTGAGGACTTGGAACAGGCTGCCCAGGGAGGGGGTGGAGTCACCATCCCTGGAGGGGTTCAGAAAATGTCTAGATGTGGCACTTCAGGACATGGTTGAGTGGTCCTGATAATGTTTGGACGTGATGATCTTGAAGGTTGTTTCCAACCTTAATGCTTTTTTATGAAACACAACCCTCTAGAGGATGGAACATGTGGGGCAGCTTCTGTCACATTATCTGATGTCAACTGATCACCACATTCTCCTAAATGACACATCTGTCAGGATGAGAGTGAACAAATCCATGCCCAGAAGTGGCACCAGCAATAGTATTGCCATCCTTGGGATACCCAAACCACCAGAACTGTAATGATGGAAAATTTTGCCTCATTCCAAGACAACCAACAGATTTAATGTTGGGATGAAATGTTACTCTAAGTAGGATTTCTCTCCTTAAGTGTGTTAGAACAGCAGCTATACTGCTACACTGGTTTATTTTAAAAGCTGATGATGGTGTATATAAGGTGGGCTAAAGGAGGTCATGAAGTTTAAACACACAGTTCCACAGTAGGGCTAAAACTACTCTGTGCTAAAATGCTTCCAGGGTTTATACTGCAATAGCCAGTTTGTTTTACTGCTGCAGTGGGTGCTTCCTCATGGCAATGCTCTCTGGGGCTCTGCCAATATTTCTACCTTGGCCATCTTCTTTAGCTTCACTTACAAAAAAACCCATTAAATCTCATGGGTTTGAAATGACAAAGCTTAACTGCTTTAAGTAAAAGAGTAAAGCAACTTTAAGTAGTAGACCAAAGATGATTAACTTATATGTCTTGACTTGCTTTAATATGAGAAGTTTTTTTTGAATGGGGCAGTGGATGTGCTTGGGAGAACTTAATGAAACAAAAAAAAAGTGTTCTTGTAGAACATACAGAAGAAAAGCCTCAGTAGTTTCTTTCTAATCCCAGGGGTGTTCTTAAAAGTATCAAAAGATGGTATCCAAATGAGGAGGCAGGCATTCTCCCAGGCCTGGAATGTTATTTCCCTTGAGATGTGAAATTCTGTTTTTCCAATCTTGGTAACCTTTTCTTCAAAAAGAGTGCACCAGTATTAGCTTAGCCTGTAATAAGTGCTGCTATAAAAACCATCACCCACCAGAAAGAACAGTACATTTCCTCAGCCAGGTGAACCTGAGTCCCTCCCAAATTCTTTCACCTCTTAGTATCAGATCTAAAACAGACCCACGGAGGCTGGAATTTAGGATCATTCTAAATTCACTGCACACTTGTGTAACGACCGTGCTAGGCTGCAACAACTCAGCATTAATCTCCAGGACTTCCATGATCTGTGTTCTCTTTCTAAGCTGTTAAAGTCATTTTGAAACACCAATGATGAGGATACATGCTCAGGAACACGTTTTAAGTATAGGATTTCTTTGAAGTTCAAAGGCACTTACGCTTCCCGCTGTAAATGTGAACATTGGAAGAAATATGATGGCCAGTTTTGCTTCTGGCATCTTCGTACATACAGCTGCAAGGACAGTCATTATAGCTCCTGACTGTAAATACATTAAAATACATCAAAGTGAGCTGAGCTGTTACATAAGGGGAAAATTTATTCTTCTGCATGTGAAGCCATTTTCATTTTGGCTCTTATTTTTCAAATGCAACCCTGTGGTAAACCACAGCACGGTTGAGAATTAAAACAGAACAATACACCTTTATTTAATTTTAGTACCTGAAATTATAAATACTGGGAAAAAACCCACCCCTCAGATGCTCTTATATAATTAAGAAATAATCCTCTTGATTTTAAATATACTAATTTGATAGTGTGCTTTTTTTTTTTCCCCAGTATACTCTAAAAATCAAACATGTATTAATCAAACACAGACATCTCAGATGAAGGGAATCATTCTGAAGCTTGTACCAAAACAAGGAAAATAACAGATGGACAGGGACAAGAAATCTTTTGTCAATGCACCAAGCAGCTCCCTGGGCCGTGCTAAACTGACTATGGGCTTTTGTATCCATGAAATATCTCAATGGAAAGGCTGTGAACACAGTAAACTAACATAATGGGTGGCAATTTCAGTAAGCTCAGATCAGTAAGACTAATGGAAAGTAACTTGCTCCAGGTACATTCACAAGATGAAGGGACAATATATAGTCAGCACTACCAAAAATTCCAACTTTAAGTCAGCTCAGATTTATTTTTTTTTCCTTCTAATTGAAAAATAAGAACCTGACTTCTGGCTTTTATCAGAATTATTTAGTAAAGTAAGTTAAGAAGCCTTTAAAACTTGGCAAATGGCTCAGTTCTCCTCAAACTTAGAGCAAGTTAAGTGTTTTAAAAATGTTCTACTACTAAAAATTCTTGTAAAGAACAGTCTACTGCAACACCTCAGCCTGCCTCTTACCTTTCATACTGTGGGACTTTCAGCAGGAGCACTGCCCTTTCTGCACAGAATGTCCTACAACTTCCACTGGTGTCACATGCTGATTTTTGATTGTCTGATTACATTATCTCTTCCTGTTCTATTTTCACTCAGAGAAGACTGATAGATGATTATGAAGTAAGTTATGGAGCTGAACTATCTGCTCACTGACAAGAAGTCCTGCTAAGTACTGATTTACAAACCATTAGCATTAAGTGGCATTAGTTCTGGGCTGTTGCTGCAAGAGTTTTCACATTATTTCAACAGGTACATTCGTGCACAGGATTCACTGCCTTGTTAGTTGGTTTTGGTACATCTTCCTAGTTTCCATTATCCCAAATATATTCTTGTTTTTTAAGCAGGTTAAAAAATACAGCAGGCTTTGAAAACGGCTTCAGAGATCATGATAAGGTCTCCCATGTTCTGAGATACTTACAGCTCCAAGAGAGGGTTCAAACCTTCCAGTGGCCATTTTAGCAACATAACTGACAAAAGTGGAGATAACCCCTAGAAAGAAAAAAGGACTACTGGAAACAATGCCAGCAATGCAGACAAGCATCAGAAAGCACAATGTCATCTGAACATCTTCCTAGAGAAGCTGGTAGAGGCGGTGTGGGTTTTGGTTTTATGCTTGTGTTTGGGTTTTATTCTTGAGTGTCCTATTGCTTGTGCTTTGTGGTAGGATGAGGGGCAATGGATTCAAGCCCAAGTACAGGAAGTTCCACCTCAACATGAGGAAGAACTTCTTTACTGTGAGGGTTACAGAGCACTGGAACAGACTGCCCAGAGAGGCTGTGGAGTCTCCTCTGGAGACTTTCAAGACCTGTCTGGATGCATTTCTGAATTATCTGCTCTAGTTTTGTCCTGCTCTGGGAGGGGGGTTGGACTGGATGAGCTTCAGAGGTCCCTTCCAACCCCTACCATTCTGTGATTCTATTGTTGTTAACTTGAATTAACTGTCATCTTTTTCCCCGTGAGTCTGTAGTAAGAGCTATTTTATTTTGTAGCTAAGCATGCATTAAATGCAGATGCTTGTACTGTCACGATATTTTGAAGCCAAACACTCTAAACCCATGAAAATTCTGTACGACAGCAAATAAGCACTGCAGAGAGAGATGTGGGACTGAACAACGGCCATCTGTCAGGGTCCCTCTATTAACCATGCACACACTTCACTTGCATGAATACATATTTATATTTTTCAGTATCATAAATAAAAATATTTAACGTTACCAGCAGAAAGATACACTGCCATGAACTGCTCACTTCCCAGAAGAGAGACAATGCTGCTGGAAAAGCTCCATAAAACATACATATTTGCTGCCATGTGGAATAGGGAGAAGTGACTAAACGTGGAGAGCAGCATAGGAGAACACAGGGCTCCTACAAGAGAGAAAAGCAATGGAGAAATAACAAGTCAGTGTTTTAATTTGCTTCAACTTACAAGTCATGCAGACTAAAAATTTATCAAGACTTGATCAATTTATGGGTCCATTATGCTTAGAATTCTCAAACACTAACTAGGTAGTACACCCAGAAATGTAACAAATTTCACATTCCATGCAATGCCTTTTGAAATGTAGAACCTATACCCCAGAGATATGCAAGCTGTACAAACAAGTACTTTAGAAAGTCTTAATTACCTCCAGGGGAATGTTTCACATACAAAACTTTATCTTATGACCTGTGTCTTATCTTTGGAAAGGAAAAAAGAGATTTTATTTATGTATATGGTGAAAGATTTTTAATCTATTATATGAGCACCTATCACTCTCCTAGAGAGATGGACTCAAACTACTTTTCAAAAAGCTTTCCTCACTGAAACAGGAGCTGCATCCTACTGGCTGCAGTGAAAGGCCAGATAGCAGGCAACAGTTTGGGCATCACAATATTTAGAAAAACACCAGTGTTTGTTTTAAAACAACAGATCCATCACTTGTAACTTTACCCATCTACACACAATTTCCTGTCTGAGCAGAATTATGTGTTTGGGCATGACTGAGGTTGCTCGTGGGTGATGGAGCTACAAGTAAGCCATGTGCCTTCTGCAGTACCATCAGAGGTTCTACTGTGTCCCAGTGTAGAAAAGTCACCTGAACTACTGTTCACTTACTGGAGGATGGATCTGAGGTGAAATATGTAAACATAATCCGTCGCATGCCAGGCAGCCTCCATAAACAGAATACAAAGACATTTGCAGCTATAATGCCTATTAACAGAAAAAAATATAGAAGCAAATTACGAATGTGACACCATAAAGCTCACTGTAAACAAGTATTCAAAAGTCAGCTTCCAAGAATCACACTTTTTCTTTGCCATTCATTAAAAGCAGCATCCACTTCTTTAGAAAAAGCAAAGAAAAATACTGAAAGCTGTATTTATACAGTGGAAGTCTTTCAGAAATATGACATTTAAGTGCAACTGTTTTAACATACAGTGCAATGAACACAACAGTCCACAAAATCGTGGACGTTCAAGCTGTGGATTCAAACTTCTGTTCCACTGCAGAACCCATGAAACAAGAGCCAGCTGAAGAGGTCCCATTTCTTGCATCTCTAGCTGCTTATGCCCAAACACCACCCATCTCCTGCAGAGTCCCACTTAGCTGTGCACAGAGGAGACCAGGAGAACCCCACCAGCAGTACACACCCTGCTCACTTTTGGGGGAGCTTTACTTCTGAGGGAATTGTAAAGATACTGCTTACAGATCAAGTGTAAAAGTTTGGCATTGCTAAGGCACAGTCACCTTTGGGAGACAGCTTTTTACTTCACAGATGTATTTTTGCCATCTTTATTTTAAGTAAGAATGTAAATGATTAGAAACATAATGATGCAAACTTACTGGGGTTTTTTTTGTTGTTTACACTGCCTTCTCTATTTTTATGCAAGCATTTTTTTTTATGTTTTATAATAGCTAGAAATGTTAAAGGGGAAAATAATTGTGATTCCTTTACATAATGGTAAATGTCACATAATTATTCAGTATTTGAAGTTTGCAACACAATGTAAGAACTGTGAAAAACGATGACACAAATCCTAGAACCACAAGCTTCAACAGATCTCTTCTTTTGACACTCCACCTTGTTCCAGCATGCTCTTTCATTAGAGGAAATGTTTTCCCTGCATCAAGATGTTATGGCAATCGGGGGTAAGTATCTGAACGGCTCAGGGTCTACCAACTAGAATCTGTATTGCTTGTGAGATTTAGATGCTTAAAGATGCTCTAGAGACTACAGAATATGAACCTTCACCACCCCGGCCCCAATACAGTATTTGTAGCTGTATCATGACCTGGCCTACACACCAAGGAGCAATTCAAAGCATTGTACAGGACTTTTGGACAGCACTCATTAATTGAGTGGCCTGAGATGATTTTTGCTGACAACATTCGGCCCTTATGCAATCTATTGTTAGACTGGGAGTCAACTCTTCAAAGAGTAAGTTGGTTGAAAAGTTTTTTCCTCAAGTGTTTCTGTAGCAAAGTCAATGATGTTACTTAAATGCTATTTCTACCTTATGCTAACAACCTGTTCTTATAGATTCAGTAGAAATGTAGACTATGTAACAGTGGATATAGCTCAGCTACTTTATTTAGATTCAGATCAAGTTCTCTTAAATTTGTCTCCATGTTACAGTTATCTTGGAGCTATCCAACTAAAACTACACCATAATGGAAAGCTCACAAGGTTATTTTTTTGCTATATTATGTACATCATGCTACAAACAGGAAGCAACTAGTAGGGAATTTTATTTTCACATCTCAGTGGACTAGATCCTATTCCTCCTACAAGCATTTGCTGGTTTTTACAGTTCCTGAGCAAAATGTTGCCAGGGGAAGATTCTAGTTAACCCCCCACACTCTCTCACACGGATGCATAGGAATTTTTTTAATGCATAGAAAAAAAAAAAAGTAGTTTGTGAGAAGGAAGGGTGGCAGAAATAGTGTATGTACGGACGGAGGTTTACGCATGCTTTGTGCCCAACAACCTAAACGTGGTATGAAAGGCATCAGTTTTAACATACTGTACCTGTTTGCCATATTTCTCTTCCTGTGAATGTCTAATACTTGTAAGCTAACACAAACCTGTCACAGTCCGCTGACCCTCAGTCAGGTTATTCCACCAGCTGTTAACCTGAAACAGAATTGCTGGACATCAATGCCACTGCAGAGGATTTGCAATTTCAAATGCAGTCGTGTAAGGTTCTGCCTTTTTAAGAAAGGGAAGTATTTGTTTCAAATCTGTTAAGTGGTTTCAAACTTGTTTTTTAATTTTATTTTATTTCTGGCTGGTTTAGCTTTTCCAGTTGGTGTTTCCTTGCTCGAGCATAGTTATCTATTCTTCTTTTCAAAAAATAGCACAGATCAAGAGTTTCTTGCAAAGAAAAAAAAAGGTGTTATCCTTTTACACAACTCCATGGGTTTACCTCTGCTTGTACTAAACTAGGATCTAGCCCATAATGCTTCCTTTAGCAGATTAGCCAAAGTTAGCATAAACCCTGCCTGGACTGAGCCTCACCCTAATGCTGTCTAACATCACACCACCCACCTTTGAGAGATCCCACTTTTGTGCCAGGGTCCCTTTTGCAGAGGTGGCTCACAAGATGTGGAATCCATTCCCCCTTGCGTCCAGCTCACCCAGCCCTCCTCCAAGTTTAAAACCCCTGAAAAAGTTTATTTTCAGCGCAGTCAGCCCACAGAGACAAATTCCAGCCCCCCCTTTTCCCTTCCTCAGCTTTCAGAATTATTTTGGACAAATATTTCATTGATAGCTCAACCTTCCAACAGTATCGATGGGGACAACATCGTAAAAATCATCTGTAGGTTGAAGGCAGGGGGGAAATAATGCTGTACAAAACAAATCATTCATTATTTAATATCAAACTAACAATTTCATTACTTTTTTTTGTTGTTGTTGAATTCTTCAGCACAGGACAGTTACTGGTATTTCCCACAAAGTTGTCCAGTATAAGAACACAAAACAAAGGGCATTTTTCTACAGTACAAGAAGCAGATGTCCTCAGAAGCTACTGGGGGATCCTGAACTTGTAAAAATAGAACTTGCCAGTGGAAGTTGGGGATTAGAAGTTTAAGCCCATTAACAACAGGTTAGTTTTGCTTTGGTGTTTGTTTGTTTGTTTGGGGGGGTTTTGTTGATGTTGTTTTTGTTGAGTTTTCTTTTTTTGGATAGCTAATCACCAGCTCTTCTCCTTCAGGTTTTGAAGGAAAACAGAAGTATAAACCCAAAATTGTTTAAAATATTAAGTGGCAATCACAATCTAGCCTGCAGTTCATATACACCGAGGAAGAAAGCCAGCCCCAGTACAGCACAGCTCGGAGCTGAGCAGCTCATATGGGGTGCTGTGCTTTAGATTTCTGACCTTTCTGTGCTTTTGATTGGAACAGACTGGGAGTGCACAACAGACTGGGAGGAAACACAACTGGGCAGGTGACCCAAACTAGTGGAAGAGATATTCCCTGCCACAGGAAAAGGGAAAGAGGAGATTTTAGGAGGTTTAGCCACCTTTTTGCTCATGAGCTGGCTGGGCATCGGTCTATCCCCCTTTTCTTTTCTTTTCTCCCACTTACCCTTCACTTATTTATCTTTTTTTTTTTTTTTTTTTTTGATTGCTGTTTTATCTTTACCCCCAAGTTCTTTTGCTTTTATTCTTCCTTTCCTCTTCCCCCATCCCACCAGGGGTTCATGGGGGATGCGAACGAGCAGCTGTGTGGTGCTGAGCTGCCCACCAGCATCAACCCACAGCATGTGCCCATTTTGAGACAAGCACCACACGATTCCCATTACAAAACCAGCTCCTCTGTGTCCTACCCAGCACCTCGGTGCTTCTCCAGCTCCACACTCAGCCCAACTTCCCTTGGACAAGCAGGCTTGAAAGTAACCAAGCCTGGTCTATCACAAGCCACAGCAGTAACCTTGAAACAAACGTAAAGCATACATGTATTAGTTTAATTTTAAATACACTTAACTGAAAACTAACTGACTGATGCTTTTTGGGTGTCAACTAAATTTACAGCAAGTCTTGCAGCGTTTACATCGTTTGTACTGCCCAAACTCCTAAGTATTTGTATGGAAATGTCAGGACTCATACGGGAAAAAAAGTCCTCATATTTGTGAGATAAAGGTTGAACATACACTTCAGAAGCCAGAGCATTAAAAAAATCTTATTCCTAAAGCTTAGAATTTAAGCTAGTGCTGTCCTTGTCAGTAATTCATGTTCACTTTTGAGAGACAGAGCAAGAACAGCCTTTTGTAGCAAAAAAAAGCAAAAGGTAGCTAGTTTATATAGGAAACTGCTACTATGAGTGACCTCTCTTCCCTGCATTTCAGGGTGAAGGTGACATTTTTCTTCAGCATAGCTTTTGCAGTGATACCATGAGCTCTTTTTCTAGAAGCAACTCCATCAGTTTGTTGGGTTGTTGGGTTTTGTGCCCAGAAAGGCATCTACTGTAATTTGCCAATAACCTATTACTCCTCCAAGTTATAAACGTGGCAGACATCTGATGTACACGCGGTGCTCCCAGATGTGCCTACACCAGAGGACAGATGCCCTCGTGTTTTACACCTGCACGAGCGGCCGGTGCGGGGCTGGCTCCGTGTACCTGCTTTCTGAAGTCCCCCCTCTTCTGGGGCCGTATCTTATCCAGCCAGTCTGCTCGAGCTTCTTCAAAATAGGTCTGGACCCGCGACTTGAGCGACTCATACTGCCAGATGGCAGCGGATCCAAAGGCAGAGCCTGTGAACTGGGAGGGCAGCAGATAAAAATCAAAGTTCGTCTTCATATATGGAAGAAGTTTACATTGAGCACAACTTGGAACGACTGGAACTCCCCGGGCAGGGGGGTTGGAACTAGATGATCTTTAAGGTCCCTTCCAACCCTGACAATTCTGTGATTCTGTGACTTCCCCAGGGACACGGTGGGGTCTCCATCACTGGAGATGTTGAAGATGAGATCGGACAGGGGGCTGGATCATCTCCTCCAGGCTCCCTGTCCCACAAGAGGTTGGACCAGATGATCTCTTGCGTTACCTTTCAATCCGAGCTTTGCTACGAGTCTATGAAGTGAACGCAGCACCCAGGCCCTGCTCCGCCTCACGCACCGCTCCCAGTCGCTCGGCCCGGTGCGTGGGCACAAAGCCCCCGCTGACACCGGCGGGGTCCCGCCACAGAGCCGCCCACCCACCCCGCAGGAGCCACTTACCCCCACCGTGAAGAAGAGCGGCTTGAGCAGGCGGCGCGGCGAGGGGCGGCCGGCGCTGGTGGGCGGCGGCGGCGGGCAGAGGCTGCGGCGCGGGAGGGGCCGGCCCGGCCGC
>WTSP01004137.1:0-14316 GCA_025331215.1 Actenoides lindsayi
CCATAGCCCTGGGGTGGGCACCTCTGCACCCACCTGGCCATCTCTGGGGTGCAAACCCTTCCCAGATCCCATAGCCCTGGGGTGGGCACCTCTGCACCCACCTGGCCATCTCTGGGGTGCAAACCCTTCCCAGATCCCATAGCCCTGGGGTGGGCACCTCTGCACCCACCTGGCCATCTCTGGGGTGCAAACCCTTCCCAGATCCCATAGCCCCCGGGGTGGGCACCTCTGCACCCACCCATCCCTGGGGGTGCAAATCCTGCCTGGATCCTGTACCCCCGGGGTGGGTATCCCGGCACCCACCCGCCCATCCCTGGGGTGCAAACCCTGGCCAGATTCCCTACCCTGAAGTGGGCAGCCCTGCACTCACCGGCCATCCCGTGGGGTGCAGACCCTGTGCAGATGGGGACCCGTGCACCCTCCCTTGCCACTCCACAGGGTGCAAGCCCTGCCCGGGTCTGGCACTGGCACCCTGGGGTGTGTGCATCCTCCTGGCCACCCCCATGGGACACAGATGGGTCCAGCACACAGTGGGTGGGCACCCCTGCACCTCCATGTCCATGCTGTGGTCCAGCAGCCTGAGGCAACATTCACCGGGCTGTCCTATGGGGTGCAAAGCCCGACGAGGTTCTGCACCCCAAGGGACAGACACCCATGTGCACACCCTGCCACCCCACAGGCACGAACCCTGCTGGGGTGCAAACTCCTCGTGCTGCCAGGGTCAGGAATCCCTGGATGCTGTGGAAGGAGGGACCCCAACGTATTTTCTGGCCTGTCTTTGCTGTCCCACTTTGTCCTCAAGCTCACTAGCCTACCTCAGTATTGCATGGCTGGGGGGGGAAGGGCTGTCTCTGCTTTTTCTTTTACTTTAGGGATCACAACCCATATTTAAATACCCATGCGTTTCCCACTCCCCATCCACTATTTCTCCCTTCTCCCAGTCCCCATTACTTATCTGAAACCGAGAGGGCAAACAGAAATAACCAGCCCAGACAGCCTGAGAAAGAGCTGCCTGAATTGCAACACAGCTTTGCTGTCCAGCCTCTTCCCCAAAGTTTGTGTTTCTCTGGACAGTTTTGCGGTGTTTTCTTTGGTGGTTTCGATTTTCTCCTTGCTGCTTTGCCGTGCAGCATCTCTGCTTATTAGTGTTACTTCTCCTGTCTCTTTGGCAATGGGAAGGCATCAAAAGCTTTGATCTGTATCCTCATTTCTCCCCCTACCCTAAGGAACAGCCTGGGGTGGAGAAACAACCCCCCCAGCCCCGGTGCTGCTTCTCTGTTCTGTGTCTTGGGGACGTTTTGTATATCTCAGTGAGGTCGTGGTGCCCGGGTCTCCATACAGCCCGGTGCAAATCCTGGTAGGGCACAGGCTGGGGCACATCCAGGACACCATGTCCTGACTCCCTGTTCAACCAGGCATGGTCTTGACCATCCCCTTTCAGCAGCCAGGCTCTCCGTCCCAGAGAGGCACTGCAAGATCAGGCCGTGTTGCTGGGGGAATTTATTTGTCCTGATAATTAAAGATGAAAAATTTCTTCCCTGAAAGGGATGCCAAGGGCTGTCCCAGGCTGCCCAGGGCAGTGGTGGAGTCCCCATCCCTGGAGGGGTTTCAAAGCCATGGAGATGTGTTGCTGAGGGACATGGTTTAGTGGGGACCTGGCAGTGCTGGGTTAACGGCTGGACTTGATTATCTTGAAAGTCTTTTTCAACTGAAATTCTGTGATTCTGTGATTATCTGCTATCAGTCATCCATGGGGGCCTCCTGCTTTGATACTCTTCCATATGTTCTCTTTCCATTGGTCACATTAGTTCAACACTTTCTTTTGCATCCCATTTAGGAAGGGAGTGTTTGACTTTCAGCTGCTATACAAATGGACACACACATTATATACAAATAAAAAGAACAAGATGCCAAAAAAGTGGGTGAAAGCTGCCAACAGTTTTCCACCTACCGATCAAGTACTGAAAGAAAAATCACATTGTAGGATCATCCCAGCCAAATACTTGTGGTTCTTATGTAATTTAGAACAGCTAAGTAGCTGTCCCTGGAAAAAAGTATTCCTCAAGAACACTGATATTATGGGCCAGCAACATGTCTCATACAATTAGTGTAGTACCGAAGTTACATCTACACTAGCTGAGTATCTGGCTCCTCATGGCATTTCACTTGGCTCCTTCAAGCTGTGCAGCACCAGGAGCTGTATCTGTTATCACCTTTATGCCTTACAGAACAGAAATCAGAAAGCGTGACTTTTCCACGGCTAACTAAGAGCTTACACCATGTAATGCTCTTTTAACTTTACTGTGGAAAGCTGTAAGGACAGTTACTAATAATTACTTTTAAGAAAAAAGTAATTTGTATGCAGTTGGTGCTAATATTCTCTCGTCACTTTGTCCTGGGCTGGCTTTGGGTTCATTACCACAAGTAGCTGCTGGCCCAGTTAGCTGGGAGGGGCTGCAGCTGGGAGGGGCCACAGCTGGGATAAACAACCGAGACAGACAATGGGATGTCTGATACCATATGGATGTCATGCCCCCATATAAGGGGAGGGCTGAGCCCGAATGGGGAAGCTGGTTTTTCATCTTGCTTCAGTGCAGCCTGAGCAGGGATTGTCGGTTCTCAGGCACAGGTAGAGCCTTCCTGACTCTTATCACTCACTTTGTCTCTCATTTCATTAGTACTATCATTAGTGTTGGTGTTTTCTTCTCTCTTTGTGTGGTTTTATTAAACTGTCCTTATCTCAGCCCCCATGGTCTCACCTTTTTTTTCTTCCTTCCAATTCTCTTTCCCATCCCCCAGCAGGGGGGGTGGGGGGAAATGGTAGGTGAGAGGCTGCGGGTGTTTAGCTGCCAGCAGATGTTAAACCACGACACACCTCTACTGTGCTAAATCTTTGAACTAGAGTTTTTCATTTCCTTGTGGGGAAAATATTAATAAAGTAACATGAACAGGACAGTCTTATAGTGACATATGCAAAAATCATTACTGCATGTTTCAGCCTCTGCAGTTACTGCAATGTGTTATTGGAAGGAGCCACATGTTCTCACCCGCTTTGCTAATGGGATTTAAGAAGACACACAGATGATCTGGGATACAGGAGGACTGGGAAGTCTGAATACAGCAACTTCAGAGACAGCAAACATGGACTGCAGACACTCAGAAAAGGTATGGCCTATAGCCCAAGAAATAAAGCAAGCAGAGTGCTCTAAAAAGAGAGGTTGCCTCCATTCTTAACAATTTTTAATGAAGCTTTTACTGGAACATCTTATTTGGGTTTTTTTATCAGTTTTCAGTGTTCCTATGGAATAAACTTTTCTATCTGTGCCAGGAGAAATATTTAAAAAAAAAAAAAAATTCCACTTACACTACCAGGTCCTGCCCATGGAGCAGAAAGTGCAAGGTAGCAGTTTTACCTTTGTGCTATCCCTGCTGTGTCTGGACTCCTTGGAAGGCTCCTGCAGCCAAGGACACGTTCTGGTGGCCAGGGATTTATGAGTTCACTACCAGAAGCTGGAGCTGAGCCAGAGGCATGGACAGCCTCCATCCCTCCCAGGTTTTTCAGCTCTAGTCAGGGAGGGCACAGAGGCCCTTCAGCTTTTCCTTGGGAATAGGAACTTTCCTGATACGATGAGAGCGTGGGGTGGGGATTTCTATTTCATGGCCAAGCCCAAGAAGTGCTGCTGTTTAACCCAAATATATAATCCAGTATATAGTGACTTCCTTTCACTTCCCCAAGAGTTTAACTGACATTTCCACTGTACCTCCCTCCTGCAGATTGCAAGGTCATTTATAATAGCACTGGTGAAAGGGGCTACAGGAACCAATGCCAGCAAATCAACGCTTGTTTATTCTATACACAGTGCTTGAGGCTGGAGATTGTTTCTATAATCCCATTTTGCAGCAACATATGGGGAAAGCCTCACAACAGACTGCTTCTCCCTTCCTTAATTACTCATCCCTGTGTTTTGAAGCAGCAGATACAAAAGAAGGAAAAAAAATCACCCAATTAAGTTTATGCCTAACATAAGAAAACATTATGGGCAGAGCCCAAACCAACAAGGGAATATAAAAAAAGTGCTCAAATATTTCACACCCTAATGAAAAGCCATAGGGACTAGTCCTCATGTCAGCCTAACCTTCTAACGAGTGTATTAAACTGGCTTTCACTGAGTTTTACCACAATGGAAAAGTCCTCCTGAAGCCTGGTAACCTTGCAATGGAATTTTATGTAGAGAGTTGCTTTCAGGTCACTAGCACACTGAAGACAGCACAGACATGTTATTAGTTCTCCACTATAAAATGTTATCTGTCTCTATGTGCTGGATAACATAAAAATGGCACAGGTTATTTCATTTCTTAACATAAACTATCTTTCTAACTAAAAAAAGACTTCAGTGGTGCCCATGACAAGTACCCTGCCCCATGCCATAACTGCACAGACCTCTTTGCTAATGCCAGTGACAAACTACTCCAGCATTTGTAGATTTATTTTTTTTTAAAACTTTTAAATGAAAGGTTCTGAAAACAAAGGAAAACAAAAGGCAATCCAAAGCCTCCATGATTTATACTTTTAATTTCAGCTATGGGAGACAAACAAATGCCCTTTCAAGAATTTCAGTAGTTTTCTTGCAGAAAAAAAAATAAAAATCACTTTACCTATTTCCAGCCTAATAGCAGTCATTATATGTTATTTGGTCATGAATTCCAACCCTTTAAACAGCAAGATTGGGCAACCAAAATGCTACCATGCAGAAAAAAATAACAGATAACAAGATTTCCTTTTAACAAAAATTACAGTTTAGGTGGTTACTTCTGGACAAAATTATAAGGATCTTTTAATCTAAGTTAGATGACGTTTTAGGGAAAAAAATCTAAAGGCAAATCATTGTTTTTTAAATATATATATATTGCTTCTCTGCCCCCTGGTGTTATAGCTTGCAAAGTGGCTTTTCTGGTTGTGTGGGCTCACTGCATTATATTTACCTTTGTGTTAATACTGCCCAGCTTTTTTAAATGGTACATGATATTCTTTGGGTTTGTTTCTTATATTCCATTTACAAAACAAAAAATTATGGTTACAAGAAGATTCTTCCACATTAGCTAAATCCTGCAATTCCATCTCTGTATCCTCTTCACCTTAATGTGATTGATGGGTGGTTTTGACCATGACTTCCTTTCTAGAAAACTCACCTCATCATCGTCCATCAGATGTTCCTTAGCAAATTCATACATTTCCAACTGGAGCGTGGTTATGTTGTGGTATCGAACGGCCTCCTGGCAAAAACCAAAATGCCTACATTACTTTCAGGGAGCGAGACAGTGGAGTGGCCCATGTCACCTACAACTAGTCCAGTGAAGTCAAACCCAGACTTAGTAGATGGTAGATCCCAGTAAGGGTTCCAGTATTTGAGAAAGGGAACAGGAGACCATCAAGCAGCATATACATCATCTTCTGTGGAGCTTTCTCAGCACCAGCTCCATCGGTGTGAGAACAAAGCTCTCGCCTCTTTCTCATGTTTCAAAGCGTTGGCTTCAACTCTGAGAGTAAGGAAGGAGGCTGCCAGAGCTGAGCAGCAGCCTGTGCCTGCATTCCAGCGGGCTTTGGACTGGAGAAAGCCTCTGGAGAAAGCCTCTGTCTCCCCGCGTGCTGGAGTACGGCGGCAGGCACTTCTGGGAAACAGAGGCACTAAGCTCTTTTGTGTGATAATGACTCACCACCCCAGCCTCAGTCTGGGCTGGGGAAATCCTGCAGGGTCACCCACCTGTCCCTCCCCACCTCCCCAGCACCTTGCCTGGACAGCACAGTTTAGCTCGGTCATCTCTCCTGGTTGGGAATACCGACAATCATCTACTTTGATTATCCCACTTAACTCTTTTTCTGGGGAGGAAAACAGGGGATTTCCTCTTCAACAAGAACATCTAAAGCTTAGTGCCAGAGCCAAATGCTGCTGTCACCCAGTTACCTCTTTGTGAGTATAAACCAGAGGCGTTACAGTTTTCATGGCACGTGGTTAGGCCTGCAAGCGACTTCTGCTCACAGCCACATGGCTCAAAGCTCATGAAAATACAGCCGTCTGCACAAAATATTTTATATTCAAAAGATGAATTATCTGCAGTCCCCAGCTCCTGAGAAGTTATCAATGAAACATTCAGAGTTACTGTGTAGGGCCCTTGTTCTGCCCTCTCTGCACATGTATGACAAACCTGCCTGCAGTTTGTGGCTTTATGCTGTTGCTACCCCTCACTCCCACCCCACCAAACATTGTCTCCAATGTGGCCATAAAGCACAGCTCTGTTCCCAGAAGTGGTGGCAAAGGAACCGTCCCTTTGCCCTGCGAGCTCAGACTTGCTGCTGCTGCCTGAAGGAACCAAGTGCATTTTTGCTGCCTTCTGTCCCACTTGGCCCTGCAAGTGTTTCCCACGTGCGGATAAGGTGTGTGATACATAACAGATGTCCACAAATAAAACCCACTTAAATGGAGCAGTACTTTTGACGTGAGCTGGCCGGCCTGCGGGGAAGGCAAATGTAATTAACAGGTCAGCACAACCTCTAAGGTGCATAGAGGAACTGCTCTGTAGAGCTGCTACAGATCAAGTCAGTCACCCAAGTGTTGCACAGAAGTACTGAGTTTAACGCAGCATTAAGAATCATAGAATAATTACAGAATTTACTTGTCATTATATCATATTATAACCTTTTATAGTATATTTTAAGACAAAGGGATGAACTATACTAACATTCACTGTCTACATCACACCTGCCCTGGGCTGGCTTTGGGTTCATTACCACCAGCAGCTGCTGGCCCAGTCAGTTGGAAAGGGGCTGCAGCTGGGAGAGGCCACAGCTGGGATTAACAACCAAACCTGCCAATGAGATGTTTGATACCATATGGATGTCATGTCCCTATATAAGGGGAGGGCTGGCTGGGGTGAGGTCTGTGTTTTCAGCTTGCTTCAGTACAGCTAGAGCAGGGAAAGTGGCATCTGGAGCACAGGTAGTGCTTTTCTGATTTCTATCACTTGCTTTGTCTTTCATTTCACTAGTACTGTCATTAGTGCTGTCATTTTCTTCTCTCTTTGTGTGTCTTTATTCAACTGTCCTTATCTGAACCCCTAGTATCTCACCTTTTTTTTTTTTTTTTTTTTTTTTTCCCTTTTTTTTTTTTTTTTTTTTTTTTCCCCTTCCTTGTGATTCTTGCTGCCATCTCACAGGAGAGGGTGTGGGGAGGAAGTGGTGGGTGATCAGCTGTGTACGGTGTTTAGCTGGTAGCAGAGGTTAAATGATGACAGCACATCTCTGTGTACAACTTTCTATATGGTTTTCATAAAACAGCATGTTTTTAATTCCAGAACCAACAGATGACCCCCCCTTTTCCCAACTTCTCACCCATGTGAGTTAAAAGGAAATATCTGAATGTGTCTAGAAGGCATTTTAAGGAATTCACCTACCGCTCTGGGCTGAAAATCCTCTTCTGTAAGTCCCCATTTGTCTTTGTGGTACTGATAATAGACCATGTTCTGTTTCATTACTTCATCTTTCTGGTCAAACAGAAGGTAACTAGCAGCACAAGAAGCTGCATTCTTCATGTCATTCACTAATTAATAAACACACACAAAATCCAAATAAGGTAAATGAATAAATTCTAATCACCCCACCGCAGCTTGGTGATCCCCCTCAAGGCACTTATTAAAAAGAACAAATGAAAAAATAAATTAAAAAAAAAACCAACAAAACCCCACACTTCTTTGTACTAGAACTAACAAAAGAAGGAAGAGTTTCAACAGGATTGTAAGAATACATGAGGAAAAAGCAAAGGGTATGAAATATTCTGTAGGTTTGTGGAAGAAATTCTGAACAGTAAATCAAAAATTGAGTGTCTGTTTGATAGAATAAGCAGTGTGATGTTAAATATGTTGCCTTGAAGTCACTGTCTTCCTTCTAACTGAATGATTTAGAAGTTTAAGAGAAAAATTCTTGTTAGAGCTATACATTCATCTGCTTAACCACATGGGCCTGACAGCTTGATCCCTGTAGCTTTTTTGGCACAAACCATGGGGTTTTTTTGTACATGGGTGTACAAAATGGCTCTGTATTTTTGTATATGGACAATGCTTAGGAAGTGGCTGATGCTGTCTACCCTAATGTGTTGAATGATGAGTTACTTCAAAAAGACAGAAGAACTGGTCTATTATTTAAATGTCTAAAATGCATACGATGAACACTTATTAGTTAGATGAAACTCTGAGGAGTGTGAGGAACTTGTGCTGGCAGGAGGTATCCTATAAAGAATGAAGGGCAGTGATGGATCAGATCACACTGGCTCTGTAACTTCCTGTTTTCCAAGGCCATGCACACAACCATGCAGAACTTAAAGCCTGCCCTGGAGAAAAAGCCCTTGTGGAATTTATGTTCACCAATTTCTTCTGTCAGGGACAATTTGATGTGCACAGACTCTATACATAACGTTTACCTTTTGTGTCTGTTAGCTACAATTATACAGTGAGAAAAAGACACCAGGCAGCTCAGGAAACAGGTTAAAATGCAGATTCTGGAGACCTCTATTCACATTCTAAAGCATTACAACTAGACAGGAGAGATCATGAAGGGAAGCTGTCCCACATCATGCCGATGTTATTTAAACACATTAAATCACTACTTACATTTATAATATGCAAACTGCAGGTAATGGTACATGGTGGCCACAAACTTCTCAACCACAAAGCCTCCTATGATGGGCGTCAGATTGCTCTCGCACTGCACTTTGCATGCAAGGACTTCAATATAATGATCTAGAAAGAAGAAAACAACAGAGGATGAGGATAGTGCAAGGTGAATTGTTACAACCCCTCCCATTAGCTGCCCATTAAAATTTGGCTTTCTAATGCTCTCCTGGGTCCTGTGCATCTGGATCTTGCTGCTTGGAAGTACTGAGCATCTACAGCTCCATCTGAAGTACTGGTAAATCAGTCCTTCTGTAAAAACTAGTGTGATCCGGACTTGCAATGACTTGAAAGCAGCGAATCCAGAGAACTTAGCAGTTAGGTTTTGCTGACACCTACAGGCAGTCTGTGGTGGTAGGTTTTATGTAGTGTTAAAGGAGTATCACATTATTTCCTATCTCTGAAATTAACAGTGCTATTTTATTTTTTTAATTTTGAGAGCCTTTGCAATTTCATTCCATTATTGTGTGAATAAGGCCTGCATGCTGCTCAACAGTCCACGTCCCAGAAAAATAGAGCAGGTGATTGCAAAACAAACCTCCAAAGATGGCTATATTTTGTGTATGCAGTTTGGATGTTCTAAAAGAGAAGAAAGAAATTAATACGCTGCTCACCACCAAGAGTGGCAAAACTGATATTGAAATGATAGTCAAGAGACCTGTCTGGATGGCTATTGCTACCAGGATAGAGGAGTTGTTATTAAGTACACATCTATGTTATTCTGACACATGCTTAAATTTTCATGTTAATGTTAAGAACTCTCTGTTCTAGTTTTCTGACAGCCCTCATTTATGTTATTGGGATTAAAAAAAAAACCCCAACAAACTAGAATTCAAGAATTTTCCAGTGAATCTAATAAACTCTTGTTGGTCCAAACTGAGCAGGAGGCAGCACGACTTTGGTAGCCAATCCCAGATAAATTGCCATGCATTTTTGGGACATCTTCCCTTACTGCTTCTTAACCCCTCACCTGCAATGGAGAGATAGAAATCTTTAAAATCTTTGATCTCCCGGGAACCTTCACAGGCAGCTGTACAGTCATCGTAGGCTTTGAAGAAATCAGGAAGAGCCAGTTCCATGTCCGAGATGGATGTTCTCCAGTTGTCACCATTGTATGCTCTGACAGCCCTGATAAAGAGATTCTGAAAAATGGGCAGGAATGAAAACAAGCAGTAGTTGATCTGTGGAAAGCTGCTTCTAAATTCAAATACGGGAAATTATATCTCTGCATTTCCAGGTTACTATATAACCTGTTGTCCAATTATCATGAGGACAACAAATGCAGATGGCTAATGGATTTTGCCAGGTATTTCCTAGAGTGCAGAGTAGGTAATTCCATTTCAGACCAACAGAAAAGCCCAGGGGACAGAGGGAACAGGTTCCAGTGGAGATTTTCAGTGGAGTCTTAACACCAAATGTCTGAGTTATTTTAAGCTTTGCTGCACTCAAGTATTTGAATAACTCTTATGCACCTGCTTAGCTCCACTGGTGATCTGCATTTAGCAGCTTTCAGGTACGCCACTCTCTGTCATATACTGCCACTTATTTATGGAGCAGTGAAAAGCACAAGAGGTGAGAATTACTGAACACATCAAAAAGGCAGAATGGAGGTGATGAAGACAGCAAGAAGAAAAGTAGACTAAGAACCGACAACACGTAAATAAATGAGATCCCGGAATCTCACATAATAAGCAGAGTAATAGAAAAGACCAGACTGAATAAAAAACATACCTCATAAGGCTTTGTCTCCAAGTCTTTAATATGCTCTTCAGCATCAGGTATGCTCTTATAGTAGGCCATATTTCTTTGCATCATTTCATCATCTGGATGCTTCAGAAGAAATGTGTGAGCTGCTGCGATAGCTTTTGGAAGATTATTAGCCTAAACAGGGATGGGGAGAGGAGGAAGGGGAGGGAGGGAAAGGTTAGATGGAAAAAAAAACCAGATCAAAGTATCCTAGTTTTTGTCAATGAACTTTCCTGCAGACTCTGTATTTCCAAACTTACTTCTACAGAAATAAGTCTTGGCAGATACAACGGCACAGTAAAACTGATACAGTCCTTCCCAGTTTTACTCCTAGCTGCATTACTATGAACTTTATTTTTTTAATTATTTTTTAAAAGTCTAGTATTGTTGCAGATAGCAAGTCAGAAAGATGACTTTTTTCCCCTCCCTCTGTTCATAAAGTGGGTTACTTAGATTAGAAATTTATAGAAAATTATATTGTTGCTCCTGTGTGGGATTAGTCTCCCAGAAGTTACTAATGCTAATCCATGGCTAGCGGGCAGGACTGCTCACTCACATGTTTACATGGTGTTTATGTTGCTTATTTGCATAGCAGCACAGAAGACAATCCAATAATTTATCTTCTTGGTGGCGTTAAGAAGTTAGAGCGAACAGCAGGGACTTGCTCAATAATTGCATCCTAATGTACTATGTGATTTTCTGTATCTCATTTCTAAACTAACTTTAAACCCACTAGAGATATTTTGAGAAGTACATATTGCTCATTTACAACTGCACGTGCCAAATATGTAGGGACTTCTGTGTGGGTGCATTTATATTTTTTATTTTCTACATATACATATTTTTCTATAGTATATATACACGTATTTAGGAAAAGCGAGCGAGAAATTAGAAGTCTTCAGTTTATTTGTGAAACACTAAAGCTTTTTCCCTTGCAAGCCAAGATCCTTACCAACCCATCTGAGATGCTGATGTGTAGGCGATCTAGAGTTCCACCTCCCCTGGGAAAGAGCTTATGGAAGCGTACGTATAAAACCGGGAGCAAGAATCACGAGTACGCGCACACACTGTTCTGCCTGCATCCACAAAAGGTACTCTTTCATTTCAGGAAGAAACTTGAGAATTGGCTACACCAAAGAAAGGCTTCAAGCCTAAGGCGAGCTCTGCCTGCTGTGCCGTTCTACGTGTCCCAGCACTGGAACTCTGCCAGCTGCCCTTCCTGGCTGTCCCAAAACTATGCGCTTCCAGACAGCGCGAAACTCAACGGGAAATCTCGGCTGCACTTTCGTCAAACGCCTCGTTCCCGTTGTGCTTTGTGCTCTGACCCTGTTTGCTTGGCAGGCGGACGGGTCTCTCCATTTTGCGTAGTCCAAAGTTAACTCTTGGTTTCAATTTTTGGCACTTTAATTCAAAAAAAAAAAAAAAAAAAAAGGTTTTGTGGAAACACATCCCTAAGTGAACTTGGTGGCTATGAGAAAGAAGCTCCCTCCAGAGGAGCAAGCAGCAGGACAGAAATAAGTACTTCCAGGATCTACGACGTGGCAAAATGTCACTGTCAAACCCACCTTAATAAGCACACAGTCACTCTAAAAAATGACATAAAGCCTTCCCCTCTGCTTTCCTGCTGTATGATGAATGGCAGGGTGGGTGTGTGAAGTGACATTCCTTTCTTCGGAAAACCACCAGCCAGGAAAAACTCCTTTGTACTCAGCAGTTTGTAGCTCCAGAAGCCTGTTCAGAACTCCTCAAGTGCGTGCTAAGAGCTCGGAGCTGCGCTACAGCCTATAAACCAGAACATAAACAACTGGCTCCAAAGGCAAAAATCCCAAACTGCACTGCAAAATGTAGTTGAAAAATGGTTTAAAGGGAGAGGGAGGGGTTTCTCCACATTCCTTCTCACATTCCTACCCACCAGCTACTTAACTGTATTGGAGACAGTAAGCAGTAAGATTATTTTTGCTGTGATCCATACACTGCAAACTTTGTAGGTACCACTAGGGGTGAATGAATAGTTAAATTGAGACAAGAAATGGAAACATTTGTGGTGATGTCATTTTGGTATCCACGTAGGGCTTTGAGAATTCAAGGAGTGCCTGTCCACACTGTTATTCAAGAAATGTTCCCTGTTTGATACTGTCTTCGTGTGCAGAGGCTTTAATGTATAAAGTTCTTCTGTACGGTCTCAGGGATGGCTTTAAAGGCACAGAATTATGCCAGTGTGATCCTGTGCGTGTGGATTCTATTCTGATTTAGAAGAGCACATTTCCCACCATCTCTGTGCGTAATTTGGGAAAACCATTGAATATTTTCATGGGCAAACAGCATTCTTACAAATGATGCAGCAACACATTAAGATGATGTGTGTTTTCAAGCAGCAATCGCAAAAACAATGCACAAGCATACAACCCTGTATAGTAATGTATACTGGGATATGCTGGGAGGGAATGTTTAGGAAAGAAAACAATCCAGCCGGAGTTCATCTTGTTTTCTGCCCTCACTGCTGTCCCATTTATTTGAAATGGCAGTAATTGCATGATCTGAGGGGATGGACCTTCATTTAGAGAACAGAAGATGAAGAAAAGGAAGAGGGAGAAAACCGTCAATTCAATCCTGGACAGGAGGATGACAAGAAGCTAGAAAAGCAAGGTGAAACCTGTTAAAAGAAGCATGTGTGTCCTCCGCCTTGGCTGACCTAAGAGCAAAAAGTCAGTATCATCCCAGGGCCAGCATTAGTGTCACACTTCAGCAGCCCATTTTCACTTTATTCCTTCTCGTGGCTGTAACACAACTGGAGTTTTGCAGGCATCAGGCTACCTGTGAGTCACGGGTCACAGGCTGGCAAGAACTGGACCAGAAGAGAGCAAGCGAGGAAGATGGAGACACTGAGGGAGAGGAAGCAGCAAAGAGCCCTTGCAATAGCACAGCAGTGACATCGAGGGGCTGAAAAAGGTTTCAGAGAAGGTTAGAAAAAAGTAAGGTGGATGGCAAGATGAGAAGGGCTGAAAAACTTTCCAGAGAGAGGATGATTATGTACATGGTGGCTTGGCTTGGCTTGGCTTGGCTGGAGGGTGACCCAGCACCAAGAGAGGCTTTGGGGAGCCAAGGCAGGGGAAGAGGAAAGAGATGGGACTGGAGGGAAGAGGGATGATGGGTCAGGAAGTAAAAAGGGATGAAGGGAAGGGAAGACAGATGAAGGGTCAGGAAGGGAAGAGGGACGATGGGATGGCGAGAAGGATGACAAGCCAGAAAGGGAAGAGGGATGACGGGCCGGGGCTCACCTTGAAGTAGGCGAACTGCAGGTACTTGTATGGCTCTCGTCGCTGGAAGTCCTCGAGCAGCTCTCGGCCGGGCTGTGCCTGGCGGAAGGCGGGCAGCCCCTGCTTGCAGCGCCTCAAGCACTGGGCCCGCCGCAGCACCCCGGCCAGGAGCCGCAGCTCGGCCAGCTCTCCCCCGGCACCGGCACCGGCAGCGGCAGCGACAGGGGGGCTGTACCCGGCGGAGCTGCAGTTGCGGTGGCAGAAGGCCTCGCTGTCCCGCAGCAGCCGGTAGAGCCTCATGCTGACCTCCAGGTAGTTGACGCTCTCGGGCCAGTTCTCGGTGCTGTACTGGTCCAGGCCGTAGCGGTAGGCAGACTCCAGCGGCATCAGCTCGTCCCGCGGGAAGCTGCGGAAGCTGTAGCGCTCGTACTGGGCCCCCGCCGCCGCCAGCACCGCCGCCAGCACCGCCGCCAGCGCCGGCCGCATGCCGGAGACTTGGCTGGGTCGGCCGCTCGCCGCCGGACACCACGTCGCCGCGGCGGGGGAGAGGGGAGCGGGTAGGGGGGGGGGCGGAGGAGGAGGCGGGCGGAGG
>WTSP01004139.1:9399-22621 GCA_025331215.1 Actenoides lindsayi
ATCCAGGCAGGTCTTGAAAGTCTCCAGAGAAGGAGACTCCACAACCTCTCTGGGCAGCCTGGTCCAGGCTCTGTCACTCTCCCAATGAAGACGTTTCTCCTCATGTTGAGGTGGAAATTCCTGTGTTTCAGCTTGCTACCATTACTTCTTGTCCTATCTGGGAGCAGCACTGAAAAGAGACTGGCCCCTTCTACTTGTCACCCACCCTGCAGATATTTGTAAACATTCATAAGATCCCCCCTCAGGCTTCTCTTCTCCAGGCTAAACAGCCCCAGGGCTCTCAGTCTTTCCTCATCAGAGAGATGTTCCTGTTCCTTCATCATCCTCATAGCCTTCGCTGGACTCTCTCCAGTATTTCCCTGTTTCTCTTGAACTGGGGAGCCCAGAACTGGACACAATACTCCAGATACTCTCCAAACGCTCCTTTTGAGTCAGGTTAGAAAAACCTTTTTGGCTGAAATTCTGAAATCCATCCCTTTACCTGAGCATCCAGAGGCACGTTATAAACCTCGGCATCCAGCAGCACAGTGCAGGCACTGAATGGTAGTGTTTGGTTAGCCAGAGTTCTCGCCGCTCGATAATGAACACGCAGGACTTCTTGCTCGTTAGAAACAATCAGCTTTTCCTAATTGAATGAGAGATCAACATACAGACATACATTTGGGAAATTAAAAGCATTTCAGTTAGAATCATCCAAAAATCCATTCATTTAAACATTTCCTTTTCAGGCTTGTACTTTTGAACGGCGTGAGAAATGGGCTGGTGGAGGGTTCTTTTTCTGATCAAATCCAAAAGTTTAATTTAACAATGCAAAGAGTGTTCCCTGAATGTCAGAAACAAAAAACCTCCCCCCCAACACCACCACTGGCTGAATGTCATGCCCAGATTTTCCACTTGCTGCTACTGAGGCAAGTTCCAGTGAATGAAGGAGGAGGAAGATGGAAGGTATGAGAAGCATATGGTTGGGATATAGGTTTGTGTGTCTCCACTGTGTGATGATTTTTGTCCCACACTTCTCATACCAGGCACAGTGGCCAAGCAAACTGAAGCAGAAATATAATTTGCAGGATATTTTAAATAATTTTTAGGTTTTTTTTTTAAACAATGGGCAGAAACTCCATTAATTCATAGCTGGACAAAGACTCTCTCCTGAATGGAGACAAGAAAATCTAAACATTTTATACAGAAATATATAAAAATATAACAACTTGGCCAAACTTGACTTACAGTTTTATAATGTGGATTTGATTTGAAGAACAGTCTATTTGAGCAAAATAATGAAAAATATGCAGTGTTAAAAGAACTTATGTGTGTGTTTACTGCTCTCCAACATAATGGATCTAATTTTTACAAAAAGAAAGGAAGGTGGATTATACAAAGCTCAGACAACAGAAAAATCAGCATCTTTCCTTTGCTTAAAACTAATTTGTTTTCAGTCAGAGCTTGAGCCACGTTTACATTCTTTGTGCTTGTTATTTTGCACTGAAATACCAAATTCCAGTAAAGCCCCTCCCTCAACTGGTTTCTTAAGCCACACTGACATCAACTTCATCAAAAACCCACCACACTGGGTTTTAATGAGCCAAGTGCTTGCAGAACTGTGTGGAAACCCTTAAGATATATTTTCCGTGAGGAAAGGGTCCTGTCCCTGTCCACGAGCAAGCTGGCTCCCAGCAATGACAGATCTCTAACTCTAGGCTGCCAAGGAAAAAAGGGTTGGGCAATTTAAAAATAAAGAACACTCTTAAAGCAGGAATCTGTGTTCAAATTCAGTGAAGACTACAGGTGTAGTTCCATGGGAATTTTCGGCAGTTTTCGCAGGCAGAATATTGCAAATAATGTTTTCAGCCTTAGAGCTGCACGTGTCTTCAACCAAGACAGAATTTACTCTTGCTTCAATTCTTTTAACTCAGTCAGTTTGTTTCTGAAGTCTACAGCTTGTTATGAGCTTTTAAAGCTAGACTCTGAATCTTTCCCTGGGGAAGAATCTGGGCTACACCTTAGAGCAATTACCAGGAAAAAGCTGCAACCCGACTGACTGAAGTGTTCTCCTAACACTTGTCCAATCCTTTGTCTTCATTATTTACAAGTTTCTCCAATTCCTAATTTTGGACAGAAGGTAGATTACTTCTAAAGCATTATTAAGCCGAGTGAAATACAGTCTGTCTACTGAAAAAGAAAAAAAACAAACAAAAAAACCCCAACCCTAATGTTTAAAGCTGGGGAATAAAAAAATCAATTATTTTAATCTTACCCGTTCAATACTGTGCTGTAAACGTAGTTTCATCCTTACAACCTCCTGCTGTTTAAATAGCTCCTTAAGTGGGTCTGACAGTGATGGAGGTGGTGTGATCTGTGGAAAAAGTTTTATAAATAATATAGTGAGTATGTATTTAATGTATGTTTAACGTTGCCCATATGATTTAAGCATTTATCTCAAAAAAACCCCAACACAAGCAAGGTATTTTTTTAGTGAAACTACGAGAGTTTTGTACATTCCATTCATTGTGTGACTTCAATCCATTTGCCATGAAAGGTTTTAAGGATTCTTTGAAGTTCATAAACCCAACTGAAATGGCATTTCCAACTGTTTAGTGTTTTTAACTGTCACTGACAGCATGCCATAGCTGTTCTTTAAAAGGGCTGCACATTAGAAGATGGTAAAAGTACAATTTGCTTTTTGATTCTAAAGACTTTAAAAGCCCAGCTGTTCACATTGAGAAGTTAAAAACTGCAAAGTGAGAAAAAGAATAACAATGCCAAAAAAAATAAGTCACCTGATATATCTATAGTGTCACCGGCATTTTCTGTGCCACAAGAGATAACCAGCCATATTCCTGATCTTACAATCACACACAACACCAGCAAAACCAAAAAAGTCCATTACAGCCCCAGGCAGTAGCTTGGAGAAGTGTTTCCTCCTATCAGTGTTTCCTTCTATCAGTGTTTCCTTCTATCAGTGTTTCCTCCTATTTTATTTTTTTTAAAGCTTATACCTAAAACAAAAATCATTTTAAAAATCAAATAGACTGGAGTGAGCAATCAGCACTGTTAGTGACTGGTTACACTCTAAATGTTTTGCATTTTCAGTCAATTGAAGTAACCAATCTCTATTAGTGTCCCGACTGAGCTGTGTGACTAACACTGGAAAGGCACCTGGAGCCCTTGTGGCAACTACAGAAATCAGATGTTTCCTGAGAAGTAACTAAGAAACAGCCTGGGAGATTTAAGGCTCTGCTCAAAAGTTTACTTTTCTCTGTGCCAGTTCTGTCTGCTGGATGTAAGAGCACTGATACTGCTGCTCATCAAAAGTAGATGGAATACTCCTTGCTGTCACTGCTACTCAGTAAGCACAGCTGAAACCTATACCTACAGGTATGATACTCTACCTTGTACCTAAAACCACAACACATAGGCATAAAGAATCCTATTGGATAATATGGAACCTGCAACTGTTAGGAAATAATAAATCCATTATGAAATTATGGACTCGTTGTGTTACCAGTAACAGTCTTGCACTGATACGCTCCAGTAGCAAAGGGAAGAAGTGGAAGAAGTTCCACTGAAGCTCACTCAGATCCACACGATCACAACTTTTCTGCAATTATTTTTCACACGTCCTTCTCCACCTCCCCTTGCCCAGCACCACCCAAATCAACTGGTGTGCTCTATTGCTAGAGTATTTTGTGCATTTAGGAAGCAAATTTCTGATAACATCACTAAAATAAGCTTTTACCACTTAAGTTTCTACAGCAACACTAGAGAGACTGGACAGAATCCCTTTTTCTAGAAACACATCTGCTAGGTAGCCATCAGAAGCTGGACATGAATCATCTTGGCATCTCTTCTTGGGAGGTAGTACAGATAAAGGTGACTGAACCTCAGAGAACATCCTACTGTAGCAATGTGAAAGGCACCACGGCTAAGTATCATTTAAACTGGCTCTGTTAGAAGATCCAGGTTTCACAGAATCATAGAATTGTCAGGGTTGGAAGGGACCTTAAAGATCATCTAGTTCCAACTCACCTGCCATGGGCAGGGATACCTCCCACTAGATCAGGTTGCTCAAAGCCCCATCCAGCTTGGCCTTAAAAACTTCCAAGGATGGAGCTTTCACCACCACTCTGGGAAATCTGTTCCAGTGTCTCACAACCCTCATGGTAAACAACTACTTCCTAATGTCTGATCTGAATCTACCCACCTCTAGTTTTGATCCATTCCCTCTAGTCCTATCACTGCCCGACAGCCTAAAAAGTCCCTCCCCAGCTTTCTTGTAGGCCCCCTTCAGTTACTGGAAGGCCACAATAAGGTCTCCTTGGAGGTTTCTCTTCTCCAGACTGAACAACTCCAACTCTCTCAGTCTGTCCTGACAGGAGAGGTGCTCCAGCCCTCTGATTATCCTCGTGGCCCTTCTCTGGACACATTCCAGCATGTCCATATTTTTCTTGTAATAGGGGCTCCAGAACTGGACACAGTACTCCAGGTGAGGTCTCATGAGAATGGGGTAGAGGGGGAGAATCACCTCCCTCGACCTGCTGTCCACACTTCTCTTGATGCAGCCCGTTGGTTTGGTTCCTTGTTACCCATGAAGGTTTCTTTCCTTCCCCTTTGAATTGACCTGATGCCTCCTACCTCGTGTTTTGTATTTTCAATGGTGAGAGGGAAGCCACAATTCGTACGTGACTATCCGTACAGCCTTAGGTGATATGGGTTATAAATCAGTATATAAACAAGGCTGTGGAGATCAAACTGAAGCCACCACCTCCTGGTTCCCACCTACAGGATGTCTGAAGTTCATCAGATAAACTGGAGTGCATCATTAAAATTCCAGTGCAGAGAACAGTATGTTACACCAACTATTCCGAGCTTCAGCGCTAAATAAATTGTCTTCACGTGGACCTTCACACAGAGATTTCTAAAATATGGGAATAACTGAAAAAAGAGAATCTACTTTCCTGTAGCCTGTGTAAATTAATCAGGCAAAAATCAGGTTAACGGAGAATTGTTAAAGAACCACTGAAGGACAAATATAGAAACCAATCCCAACAGAAAGTTCATTTTACTGTTGCATATTAAATTATGCGTAACACGTATGTATAACTAATATTCTGCAGTTGCAGAGAGACTGGGCACAGCTCTTATTTTTACGTTGCTGGACAATGTGCATAATACAAAGCTACTCATTTCTGAGCACAAAATGATCTCTGGTTTAGCAACACTCCTTTGGATGGTATTTTATCAAAATGACAGTAATTAAAGCATTTAGCTGCATTATAGATGATTTTTTTTCAGATAAAAAACCCTAAAATGTTTAAAATATCTCCCTCTTTAGATGAAAACTCACACTGCTCTCTTACACTTTACTGCTAACAGAAACAAACATTTATTTTGGCTTCTCAGATTTTTTTTGTCTTCCCTTTTCCTCCTAACAGCCTGGAATAAAAAGCTCCATCTGTTTTTTCTACCACCGTAAGAGATTAACAGTACCATGGAAGCACATACAAAACAACTACCAGTTTAAAACATCAGTATCACCAGAATATGTAGGTGTAGGGAGGCAAGCCGTAAGTCTAAAGGAGATAAAAATCAGTAGCTGTCATCCTTCATGTCCTTTTTATCAACCTTTTTTTAGAGGGTTTTCATTTCAACCAGCAATTAAAAGCCAGGGAGAATGGGGAGCCCTCATTCATCTCTGATGTCTTCTTGAACCTAAGTTACCCAATGATCTGCACTGCCCCACTACCTCAATTTACACTAAGTGCAGACTCCCTGTTACACACAACAAGAGACAGGAGTGAAGCATGAAGCAGCACTTTAATACCCTTTCTTAGGGGGCCTACATACATTACAGCCATTTATGACAGGGAATCAATTTTATCACCCAGGTAGGAGATGGGCCAGGGCAAAATAAATGCTGTGCTTCTCCACTTGCTGCTTATCCCAAATTAAACACTGAAGTGTGATGCCAAAGCAGTGAAGTTGTAGCTTGGAAACAGCATGTACTTGACTAGCAGCTTCTATTAAAAAAAAAACTACTAAAAAAAAGTTATATAAAAAACCATCTCTACTTCCAGGGATAAAGATGTATTACAGAAGCTGCAACAGCTACTGAGAAAGATTTGTAGCCTGGGGCAGGCTGGCAGTCTGCAGCAAAGCTTACTATACATTCTAGGGTGCTTAAAAAAGCATCATTTTACCCACATCTTTCCTCAGACTGTAACTAATCTACTAATCTCAACTGTGGTCACCATCCAAGAAGAGAGAACTCAGTTAGCACTAAGACGATACACGTATTAATTCTCCCGGGCAGACATAAGGATTATGACTCCCTCTGGAATGAAGCTAATGTAACTTTTAATTTCTTTTTATACATTAAATTTGTGTGTGTTGCTTAATCCTAAGAATCTTCAACTCGACTGGAAAAGGCTAAGGCAACATCTCAAGTAGGGGCACAGTTTCTTAATTGAGTCGAGATAACGAGTCCGCTCAGAAATAGAGAGGCTGAAGATTGGATGCTTGGCTTGCGCACCAGAGATTTAAAATACACAAACAGTTTGGCTTAGCAGGCATTTTTTTCTGTCGTTCAAGGATTAAGATTCCACCTAAACCCAGACTTTTCCTAACTTGACACATCTGAGGGAATGAGCAATACTACTGAATTCTGAAGGTGCTGAGCTACCGTACGTCAGTCAAACCACTGCTTTAAGAAATCAAAGATGTGTTCTCAGCCCATTTCAGCTCTTATATGTGTTAACTTAAATCATTCCGGCAGGGTTAAGCTAACATGCTTTACCTCAGAACTAGAACAGTTTAAGTGGACCAGATAATAGGTGGAAAAATAAAAAACTTCTACGCCCAGGAGTAACAGGACTTCAGAAAACCCTCAATGCACAATGTTTTGGGTTTCCCCTGTCCCCCCATGTAGGGCAAGAAGTGCAGAATCAGGTGTGCTGAGGAGCAATGAAAGGAAGTACGATTCAAGTGCTACCATGATGGTGCTGACTTCAAAGCAGAGACCAGCAGCCACTGTGTTCTTGTCAGACACCTTGAGTGGCACCTCCACAGCAAACAGTGCTAGTAACTGCACTTGAGCCAACGATGTTCTGCGTTGCACAGACCTCCTGTCATCAGGGACATGCCCAAGTCAGAATTATGGAGAGCTCAGAACTAAAGAAGTGACCCTGAACTATGGATGTTCTTCAGGGAAAAGGAAAAAGAACTTCACGTGATTAAATAAAATTCAGAACACTTTAAATTGATAGATTACAAAAGCTGAGACACAGCAGATTACATCTGCAGCTCTTGGGAGAATCATGGAATGGCTTGGGTTGGAAGAGACCTTTAAAGGTCATCTACTTCCATCTGTGTGCCTTTTACAGATGTCATACATGAGATGGCATCATATACATGAGAGATCAGCAGCCTGCTCTCGTTGCAGATGTCCCTGCTCCCTGTAGGGGGGTCAGACTAGATGACCTCTAAAGGTCTCTTCCAACCCAAAATTTTTATGATTGTTTGTCTCCTAATGACTGTGAAACCACAGGGTTTTTTTCCACTGAATGGGGTTTTTAAATGACACATTACTGGTCAATATTACTTTGACAGATACCAACTAATTAGTTTCAGCCCAAGTATTCAGAAGCAAGTTAGGAAGAACATGAAAGCGACCGAAATAAAACCCAAACACATCGTCCTGTGTGTTTAAAGACCACGTTACTTACAGTTGGGATGCAGATCTTGCTCAGGGGATTGCCATCCAGCAGGTAGGAGCCATTGAAGGTCACGTATTCATCATAGTACTGAGGTGCCTGAGGAATAACACTGCACAGCAATTTACGCTTCTCTTCAATTTTTTTCCTTATGTGCAAGTACTCGAAATAGGGGTTTGCTCTCTCAGAACTGTATGGCTGAATCTCTTCCAGCTTCAGAGAATCAACGATAGCTGCCAGCGACTGCTGGGTTTTCTCCTTGGCCTGCAGTAGAGAAGGGTTCACTTGCACAGGCTGAGGCACACGAGACACCTTTCTTTTACGTGGATGATGTACCTGAGCGTCATCCTCTTCAGTTAATCGAATCCTTGCTTTCAGAGATGCCGACGATTCCGACTCTTTTTCTGATGTCTGTGTGTAGCCGAGAGGATTCTGCTTCCCCTGGTTAGCAAGCATATTTGCTCTGTTCCTCGTGATTCTTTGAGGAACCTCCTGCTGTTCCACCTTCTGATCCTCAGTGATTTCTTCTTCTAGTTTAGCTATTTGGCTGTATTTATGCACCTCTTCCTGGGTCATCTGTGGTGAACTATGTTCCAAATGAGATAAAGAGGAGTACTGTGGTGGATCATCTGTCAACACATTTTCTCTGTCTGCAGCGCAGGGTTTTTTATTAGGTGATTCGTTCGTAATTCCCTTTGACATTCCTGAACTTAGTTCACTGAGATCAACATCAGCTTTATTATCAACAACAGGCGCTGAAACCGACTTTTCGTGTTGCCCTTTCTCATTTCTCAGGTCTGAAGTATCTGCTGTGTTACCGTCCGCTTCGCTCTGGGTGTTCTTACAAACAACTTTGCTGAATGCAAAGGAACTGACATGTGATTGTGAACTGCTATCACTTTCAGGACTGTCTTTTTCTAAATCATTCACCTTTTCATAGCTCTGTGAAATATCCTTCGCAGAGCTCTCGGAATAAACAGCAAGAGGTGCATCAGCCTTCTTAATGTTTGAAGGGAAGAAAGCATTTCCCAGCTCTCTGGCACTAGTAGCATCTGTATCCAAAGTAGAAGTTGGAGTTTGACCTAGATTTTGTTGTACAAATGATGAATCTTGACTGCTAACACCTGGTAAAGAAATGTGTTTGGACACATCTGGGAGTGGCTGGATAGATAAAGAACAAGGCGACTGTGAAGGCAAAAATGATGCAGA
Organism: Actenoides lindsayi; assembly: GCA_025331215.1. Classification (NCBI taxonomy): domain Eukaryota; kingdom Metazoa; phylum Chordata; class Aves; order Coraciiformes; family Alcedinidae; genus Actenoides; species Actenoides lindsayi. The sequence goes on from WTSP01004139.1 coordinate 18,318, forward strand.
TTCTTGAGAACTGGAACTGCCCTTAATTTCAGCACGCTGAGGCAAAAATTCAGATACTTGTTGCTCTTTTAATGTCCTGTTCTCAGAGCCATGCGTTGCTGCCAGGCTGTTAGTATCTTGCTCTGATACAGCATAACCTGAGCTGTTAAACTCATTGTTTAATGAATTAAGTCTGTCAAAAGGCACATCCCACGGCTTGGTTTGCTGAGTCACACCACTTTGACTACAGGGCTCTAAATGCGTATTAGAGTCTTCCACGGGGCTCGTCTGAGCACTGGTTTTAATGGTACTCGTACCAGTCACTGCCTGCTTGTTGCTACCAGCTCCAGCAGGGGGGGAGGTGAAGTTTGAGTGCAAACCAGCCGTACCACAGGGAAAATCTCTTTCGGGCACACTACACGGTACTTCAGGTTTGGGAGAAGAGCTGGCGTAAGGCTGAGCGGGCGGCAGAGCGTTCTGATGATTTTCTTCTGCCATCCGCGGCTGTTTGCTGTGCTCGGCAACAGCAGCGGGCACGCTGCACCTTCGGACCTCTACCACAGGTCTACACTCGTTTAAAACCAGCTTCGCGTCTTCGACAGATGCCGACCTGCCGTACGCTGCCGGAGGCCTGCTGCCGAAAGGCGGCCTGAGGCGATCCGGCAGCTCGGAGAGACCGTCGGGCTCTTTCTCAAGAAGGGCTGGTGATTTGGCACTTGCCAAAAAGGGCGATTGCGAGCAAGACGTTTGGGAATCGGAACCTTCCGGCATAAAGTCCGAGTCGTATTCGATGGCAGGCCTTGGAGTAGTTACTGTGGTATGACAAGAATCCTCGGAGCTCGCAACCGAAACCGTGGACACTGACCTGGAGCTCAGACCTGTCTTTTCACTTTCCGATTTGGGGGATCTGTTTAAATTCTCTAAACCCAAGGAAGGCTTTATAACATTGACACTTCTTGTATCTACTGATTGTGATCTGTTACTTGTAGCATCCTTCTGCTGCTTCTCCTTCATGCAACCGTCTGGCAGCTCTGAGCTTTTCGAACGAGTCAATTCTTTGCTTTTTCCTTCAGCTAACGAGTGTTTTGTTTTTTCTTTCATCTTGTTAAGTTCTAAACAAGCGCGGTTTCTTAAACGTTCCTTCTCTTTCTGTTTTATTTTTTCTTTATGTTTTCTATGCCACTGCTCTATTTCCAGATCTTTAAGGCTGAGCATTCGTTCAAAGCTAGTTTGCATTAAATCATCATTGACTAATCTTTTTTCTTTAGGTCGAGTGTCCTTCGGCGCAGGAGCTGGTTTAGGCTTCAGTTTCTCCTGTTCCAGTTTTAGCCTCAGTAAACTGCTTTGATGCAGTTTATCTTTATGCTTGTCTCTCTCTTTGTACCGGTCTATATCTTTCTCTTTTTTATCTTTCTCTTTACCATCTGGAGTTTTCAACAAATCATCTTTTGGTTTTTCTTTCAAAGATGACAGTTTGTCATGGGCTGGTTTATTACTTTCTGTCACACTGCATCTCCTTTCCTCTTGAATGTGTCTTGAGTTTGCTGCTGTTGAGATCTCCTTGTCTTTGGATTTGTCTTTTTTTTCAAGTTCCTTGTCTCTAGTTCTATTTTTTTCCGATTTTACATATTCAGATTCCTTTTCAGACTGTTTGACTTTTCTTTCAGCACAGTGTTTTTCTTTGCTTTCAGCCCAATGTCTCTCTTTTTCAGCCTTTTCTTTATCATGCTTCTTATCAGGTTTTTCTTTATTTCTTTCTTTGTCATCAGGTTTTTTAGGAGTACTCGTGCTTTTTACTTTATCATTTTCCTTATGGCATCTTTCTGCTTGCTGGAAACTGGGCTTCTCCTTTACTTTCTCTGTAGCTTCATTTCCTTCTTTCTCTATCTTGTATTCAAGTTTTACCTTCTTCTCTTTTTCTCCATTTTTTCTTTCTATCCTTTCAGCATCTTTTTCTTTGGCTGAGGTTCGTTTTTCAGTCTTTTCTTTATTTTCTTTTGAATTCTTTTCCTGCTTCTCAGCATCTGTTTCTTTTTCTATTAAATGTATGCAGGCTGCCTCTTCTTTAACATTAAAGCAGAACAATTCCATTTCTTTATCTGCAACCATCATTTCTTTTTCTTCTTTGGTATCTTTTGTTTTTTCCTCCTTGAGAAACTTCTCATTTTCTTTTTTGTTCTTCTCTTTCTCTCTCTCCTCTTTAGCATTTCTCTCTTTCTGGAACTGTCTCTCCTTAACTAACTTATCTTCTTTTGCCACAGCTTTTTCTAGCTTTGATTTTCTGTCTGAAGAGAGAGATTCATGATCTATATTTAACAACATCTCTTCATTTTCATCACTTTTGAAAAAGTTTTCTTTCCAAAATTCTCTGTCAAACTCAATACTTCTTTGAAACTCTTTAACATTATGTTTTTGTTTTTCCTTCTCCCCATCCTGTTCCTTCTTGTGCTTGTCCTTTTCTCTTTCTTTGTGCCTTAATTTATGCTTTTTAAGTGTTTTACCTTCCTTGTCGATCTTTCTCAAAGTATACTCTGAATTCTCAAATGTTGAGCTGTTTTCTTCCTCTTTAATTTTCGTGTTTGATTTTTCACCAAATTCCAGGTGAAAATCTTTCTGATGATGCTTGCTTTTTTCTTTGTGCTTGCAAGATTTGCCACTCGAGCTTTCTACCAGATATTCAGAATCAGCATTGTGATCATACCGAACCAAATCAGATTGCAGTGTTATTTCAGAACCTCCTGGTGATAAACAGGTTTTGATGTTCTCTTGCTTTAGTGGCGTCGACTGCTTTTCACTTAATCCACAGGGGTGCTTCGGAGATTTGCCAGCAGAGATATGAAATAGATGTAAAGAAGAATCTTCTTTTGGGGTGTAAGACTTCTTAAAGGTTTCTTCCTCTCTGGTTTTATCTAAAGAATCTAACCCAGAAGCAGCTATGTTTGTTACTCTAGCATTTTCTTTTTCTTGCTTTAATTCTTGATTCTCTTTATTTTTGCTCTGATTTTTTACTTTCCTTTTAACTTTGCCTTTTTGTTTGTGTTCATTTGTAACTATATATTCTTTCTTCACTCTGACATCTGAATTTGATGTCTCTGAAATAGAGCAAGGAGAAACTATCTTCTTGTCCTGAAGTATTTCTTCATCTGAACTTTCAGAACTGGAATACAGAACTCTAGATGACTTCTGCTTTTTGCTTTTAAATGATTTTGAAAAGACAACTTTTTCTTGTTTCACAAATAAGCTGTTCTTTTCAACTTCAGCCTCATCCTCTTTCCTTAGGTCTTTTCTAAGAATGTGTTTGTCATCGATCATTTTTTTCATTTCATCTTCATCATCATCCTTAAACTCATACTCATCAAGAGCAGAGGGAAGCAGCGCCTTACTAGGGACCGTTTGTTTGCTGTCGTTGGCCACAGAGTCCTTTTCTGCTTCTGAATCAACGTTGCCTTCTACACTGGAAGGATTTACAGATGGAGGTTCTTCAGAATCTAGAGTAAGAAAACCAAAAATTAGTTGGGCAAACATAGTTCAGCTCAGCAGTCATACTGCTACACAAGCAAAAAAAAAGAAGAAAGAATGCTCAAAATAAACCTTCTCACTAGAATTCAGCTTTTTAAGAGAAAACAAAAGAGCAAGAAAACCAAATGCTCCCTACACGTTACAGCTCTCCCTCAGATATGCCAAAAATATTGATTAGCATTTATATCCCAATCTCACAAAAGCCATGCAATTCAATTTTTGTAAACGTCATCTATTGTGCATAATCCCTACATGACCTGACTCCTTCTCAAGGACATCTTACTATGATGACCCAATCATCTACTACCCAATCATCAACTTTTATGCTCTCTAACAACTCCACTGTGTTCCTCCACATGAATTATTTAGTGATGTTTCAACAGCAGATAAGCTTTTTTTAAGTTTATAATAAGCTTATAATTAAGCTTTTTATTATATATTGACAAAGAGCTGTTTGTGTAAAGAAATCCCCCCATGAATCTTTATGCACCTCAAGTTACTCAGTGTCCACATGAGACACTAGGTCCTGATTCATCTACTAAGGATGTGAAATAAGTGACTTTGGGGATAATTTCAGCTAAGAAGACGCCTCAGAAACCACTTTGTATCATAATAAATACGGTATTTGTAAAAAGCACCATTCTGAGGTAGGGCTGATTTAGAGAGCAGGAAAGGGCTTATTAAATTGAAAGAGAGAAGGAAAAAAAGACAGAATAAACACTTCAGATAATAGAATCATAGAATAGTTTCAGCTGGAAGAGACCTTCAAGATCATCAAGTCCAACCTTATTCCTAGCCCTATCAAA
>WTSP01004142.1:0-17115 GCA_025331215.1 Actenoides lindsayi
CCATCCTTGGAAGTTTTTAAGACCAGGCTGGATGGGGCTCTGAGCAACCTGCTCTACTGGGAGGTGTCCCTGCCCAAGGCAGGGGGGGTTGGAACTAGATGATTTTTAAGGTCTCTTCCAACCCTGACAATTCTATGATTCTATGTGTCCTTGACTTCTGAAGATCCACATTGTCCTCCTCAATGAGATGTCATCCAAGGAAACATGCAGTGTCCCAGACAAGGCACAGTGACTCATCTAGTCCCTGTTGATGCTTGCCTGCTTTGTGGAAAGCACTTATTTTCCCATTATGTCTGTGTGGCATAGCACAGAGATCTTTCTTCAGAAATCCCCCAGACACCTCACCACTCCTGGTTAAAAACCACAGCCTAGGCTTTCAGGAGTCATCCCATCCTACCTATTGCACAAGATCAGCACTGCACACCTAGCTCATTTGTGCACTCGTACTATAACTTTGACTTATCAATTAGAGCTATAGCTCTTTTTCACAGTTTCTCTCAGTACTGCATCTGGCACCTGAATGGGCAGTGGGCGGTCTCAAATCCAGAAACAATGTTATTTCTTTTATAAAAAAAACCACAAAACAAAAACACAGAGCTGGCATCATGAAGATTAGTGTGGGTACACAGGAACGAGTCCTCCTTCTGACTCCCTTGCCTGAGTATGCAAGGTTAATCCAACTGCTTCCAGCGGGGAAGAAAAGAGACTTTTTCCAGAGCAAAATGCCAGACACTTCTACCTTCCATTAAGGATTGTCTGCTAGGACCATCTGTACATCATGAGTTGTAACAATTTCCTCTGTTAACGGTAAACTTGGCTGTCAGAAGAACAACAGGTCCTTTTCCTTTTCTATTTCTGTCTGAGATTGCTTCCATTTTCCTGTTGACCATAATATGTGATATAAATTTTATTTGGCTTCACCTCTCCTCCTCCATTCTCCCTTCTTTCACGGAGGTTTTAAACATCATCATTTGTAAAAGTGTTTTGGAAAGCTGAGCCCAAGAAGAGACTTCACTTTCCACCACTCATTTGTATTAGGGAGCATCAGCACCCCTGCAGACATGGAATAAAGAAATGATAATGTAGATTTTATTGAATAATTCAAGAGAACTTCATATCTCTGCAGTCTACTGCCTGAATTTTATGGCATCTGAGCAGCTCACAACTCTCATTGCCCTACAGTACACCCAAGGGATTGGGAAGGTCATGGTGGGATGTCTGGAGGCTGTTCTTAGTGAAAGGTCTTGATGCATCCTTTGCCAAAGGTTCCCAGGGATTTAGTTATGCTTGAAGCAGTCATTGGAGAAAAGCTTGGGATGTATTCAAAACACCCACATTCAGTGTCCCATATACACTTCACATTTGCCTTTCTCCTGTGATAATGCAGGAAGCTGGGATTTGGCAGTCATCAAGAGCAGAAGATCTGGATCGTTCTGTGGTTTGGATGTAAGAAGTATGGATGGCACTGGTGACTGTTTTAACCTCCACCATGTAACTGGACTCGTTGGGACCCTGTAGATTCCTGCTACTCTCGAGAGATGAGATACATGACTAGTTGAACTAGTAGAAACATAACTGCAGTTATTTCACAGAGTGTAAAATTTAGTTTAAGTAAGTACAAAAAGCCGATGCAGTTGGCTTCATACTGATGCAATATATTGATGTTCATGCAGTGGTAAGCACTTCTAGAAGTGATTCAGCCTAGATGATCTAACTTAGGGTTTTCCACACAGGAGTCTGTGGCAGGCCAGGGAATTAAAGAAGGCCAATAACCCCACTGCTTGTCTCCAAAGATTTAACAGGTCTCTGCTGTAGCAATTGAATGCTCCTGGAAGATGTTCAGCATTCCAGACTGAGTCCTTGCCTGCATGCACAACTCTGAGACAGAACCAACCACTGCTTGAAGCTCACTTCATGGGAACTGTGACCTGAGTCATGCACACCTACACTTTGTAGTAGTATGAATAGTTGTATGTACTGTCAGATAGGCCTTTGCAAAATATCAATATACAGGTTTTAGCACAGACCACAAAACGTTGGTGTTTTTCTGTCTTTAAGAAATTGTGCCTGGTGAAGTTTGCCTCCCCAGACTACAAGTGATTCTTTTTGCCTTGAGGAGAGAGGTTTGCAGATCCATGTAGACAAATTGCCCTGAGACACCAGATCAGACAGGTAAGCAGAAAGGGAGACAGAGGAGGAAGGTAGGCAGATTTCCTTACCTATAAACAAGGACTGTGGAAGCAGCAAAAAAAAAAGATAATAAATGCTTAATTCAGATTTACAATACTAGAAACAAACCTCACTGTTCAAAGGGAAGAGTGGTGGCAAAAGAAGATGATTAAATAAATTGTGCTGACCTCTCCACATCTATCCTTTCATCTTTCATTAGTCTTTAGCAGCATTCTGACTAAATTCCTGTTAGATAAGCATTTAACTTCTGGCTAAGAAACATGCTGGAGGGAGCACACCACAGGAAAGCAGTTTTGTTTCTATGGGTTTTTTTTCAGAATTACTTTCAAGCCCTGGCTTTGATGTTCTATAATAATGTGTTGTCATAAGAACTGCAGTCTGCCTTAGTCACTTGAGTGTCCTCCTGATTGTTCTTTTAGCTAGATAACAACATGCTGCATCTTATGTTGCTTAGGAAGACTGGGGAGGTAAGCAGTTCTGGGATGTATATTTAAATAGTAGGCTGTTGCACACAACACAACACTGCTATCTAAAATACTAACCCTTCCGTTATGTGTGCTGGATAAATACAGGTTTACTATTGGGAAGGGTGAAGAAGGGCTCTCTTGTTTCCCCCTCCATTGTCAATATTCTGTTCTTCAAAACTGGGAGCAGAAGTGCTGGGGAGACCCCTCTCACCTCAGTGCATTTCCATGCCGCTTCTTGATCCTGTTATACATCCCACATGCAATTGTGTGGGAAATGTAGGGTCTATTATGTACAATGTATTAGGAAGACATGCAACTGCATTGCTTTCCCATTCACATTGGGACTGTCTGTCCCTGGGTGTTCAACATGCTGCAAGGAAGGTGTTTGTGAGGGGCTTGGGTGAAGGAAATACTCTTTCTTCAATTCCAGGCAGGCAAGATGAGGCATTCAACCCTGTCAAGACTGAGGCAGCTGTGGACATGTGTGTAGATGTAGTATGACTGATTTTAGAGCTTAAAAATAACATAATTTGGCAGCTGTTAGTCTATAAACTTTTGAAAGAAGCTTTTTGACGTATCAGTTGGAAAATCTCCAATGTCCCTCCCCATGAGGTCTAAGCCCAAGTATATCTCCTCTATGCTGGAATGCAGCTATATGGGCCAAAGGCTTGGTCTGGAGTATGTACATTTCTCCTTCTACAGTCTGGAGAAGAGGAGGCTCAGGGGAGACCTTATCACTCTCTGAAACTACCTGAAAGGAGATTGAAGTGAGGAGGGGGACAGCTTCTTCTCTCTAGTGACATGTGACAGGACCAGAGGCAATGGATGCAAGCTGCACCAGGGGAGATTTAGGCTGGATGTTAGGACACATTTCTTCACTGACAGGGTTATCAAACATTGGAATGGTCTGACCAGGGCAGTGGTGGAGTTGCCATCCCTGGAGGCATTCAAATGGATGTGGACCTGGTGCTCAGGGACATGTTTTAATGGTGAGCTTGCAGAGTTGGACTAGATGATCTAGAAGGTCTTTTACAACAAAAGTCATTCTGTGATTCTGTGATTATATGTGGAGTCTGTGCCACTGGGGATGGGTCCCCTTGTTTTACACAAGTGTCTGAGGACTAGGGAGGCTGGGGAGAAAACCTACCTACAACTCACATCAGCCATTACAGTCTGACTTTAAACATCTAGCTTGGACATTGCTAACTGAGTAGTTGCAGCAGCCTGGAGCTGGTACATGCAGCCTGCACCTAGCTTGGTTGTTTCTAAAACTTGTTATTGCCTGCACGATAAGGCACTTCTCGTGCTGTAGATGCTCAAGTACCTTGGCAGAGGTCCTATGTAGTTTCACTTAGCTAGGACCTGACAGCACACAGACCTACAGGTACATAATGTCTGTGGTGGTCAATGCAGCACACTGGCCTTGGGAGGACTTTACCCTAAAACATGATGGTAGAGCAGAATAACATTTTATCCCCATGAAAGTGCACTGGTGGTGCCTTCAGGCTTAAGCATCACCTGTGGCATGAAGTTGTCAGTGTCACGGGACGTCTGTCCTTTCAGTGAGGAGATGACTGGTTTGGCAGCAGGCTTGCGCCAACCGGATCCTGTGAACCTCTTCTTTCTTCCACTTCCAGCCCAGAAATGATTCACATACAAGATGTCCAGACCAGACTAATGTGGAAACTTTGTGGACAGTTTTGTAATGATCACAGTCTTTTCCAAATGAGAAAACCCAAAACTTTCTTTTCAGGGCTGACCTGAACAGTGCACAATATGGTGGGTGGAAAAGTGTCTCCTGGAAAATGGGCTCACACTCAGAGTTTACTGACACAGTGTAGACATACTAGGACATTGCCATCATGTGGTACAGTCAGCATTTGCACATCTGGAACTAGGCAGAAATCCTGCTCTTCGGTTCTAGTTCTGCTGGCCAGGTTAGGAAAGAGCAGGGCAGCTGGAAAGCAGAAATATTTGTTTCATAAAAGAAGTATTGCAGTTTTGAGATTTGCTTTGGACACAATATGGGCAAGACAGCACTATGCAGCAATTTCTGCATTGGTAGGAGCTTCCTTCACTGATTTGAGAGAACTTCAAAGAAATCTCAGCTCTCTGGGCAAATGTCAGCCATTGCAGGCAGCCTTTGCATGAAGGCTTATTTTACATTTCCTGCAGTTTCTCAAGAGAAGATTTGTGAAATGGGATCAGATCCAGTGTTTGTTCATCTAGAAACAGGAGATGGGATTGGCAGGACCAAAGACATGGGCCATTAGCAAGTTTTTATAAGCCATGTCTTTGCAGAGAACTCAGAGCATGCTTGGGTAGCCATCAGGTGACAATGCTGTTTTCTGATGTGTGCCAGAGAGGGCTGATGATGCACCACCTCTCCCAGCCCTCCTTGGGATGTCCTGGGCAGTGTGAATCCATGTCCACATCTCTACTTAGCATGCTCATGTCTTTCTTAAATACGGATACCACTGGGAAGTTCTGATTGCTGTTTGCGATTTAGTATTGATTTGTTGTTTACTATTGTCTCACCAATAGTAAGAAAAAGTTAAAAAATTCCCATATCTATTACAAAATCTTTGTCTTCTAGCTACTTATAATGTGTTCATCACAATAGCCCTATTACCCCAAACTTTTCTCTCTAGGACAACAGTCATCCCAGCGAATTTGTTACTAAAACCAAGTGATGGCCCTTCTTTCATTGTGTTTTGTTTAGTTTCCACCTTCCCTAGGTTTTCCTTCATTCAGAAAGAAGCTGACAAAAAGGTGGCAAATGTGATTTTTATTCCATGGGGAAAAAAAGCAACAAGAACCTTTTTTCTGTAAAGAAAAATATTTCACAGTGGAACAAAAACAGACATTGATTTGGATTTTCTGATGATACAGAAGTTGCAAGTATTGCTTTATTGGATGTGAATTGTCCTTTTTACTACAGTTTGTTTTCAATTAGCAATGCCAGCTCCAAAAAGATGGATTTTGAAGAAAACGTATGAAGGTAAAGAAATACTAATCCTTTCTTTTTCTTCATAATTTTAGTCAGTTTTTAGGCTGTGCTTTTGATACTCTTCCTGCAGATATCAGCAAGCTTTGAATCAGACAAAAAGCATTCAGACGCAAACAAATACTGCCTATATCTTGTCATATATTTTGTTATAAATACTGTCTTAGTGTGATATAGCGGACAGTAATCACTACCAAAGGATGTCCTATGTCTCACATGTCAAATTAGAAAGTAAAGTGAAATAAGGAACATTTTCATCTTCTGTAGTTTTGATTGGATCTGCCGTTGTCAAAGAGGATCATAATTAATTCCTACAGCATAGCTTCATTTCACTTGGGTTGGTAGACAATCATAACAATGGACATCAGAGTTAGCACACCTTTAAGAGGAACAGAGTAGTTCTCACTGAAATCAGCCACATTTTCAGACTGCATGGAGACAAAGGCAGATATCTTGACACTACCAACAATGTCTTACATACACATAAACTGGAGAAAGAAATGGCATTTATAGCATGACATTTAACCGTGACAGCAGACACTACAACATAATGGCACAATTTGTGGATTATAAACTGGAGATGTCTGATACTTAGTGTACATAAACCTCAGTTACCTATGGAACAATGGTGGTCTACTTCTTCACAGATGACACAGTTTGGTCAACACTCTTTTCTGAGCTCACCATTATTAAGAAGTTTAGTTTTTCCTTGTTTCTATTCTTCCTTTATCACAGTGACCAAGACTTTGCACTTGTACTGCCTGTGTAGTCTTCTTCCTGCCCTAAATCACTGCAAAGTTTAGAAACATTTCTGCTTGCAATAGCTCCCATTATTTCTTACTGAGTATTTGCACCAATAGCAGTGCAACATTAGCTACTAAATCAATAAGGGATTTGAGGTAATAGCTGATCCTGCACTTTCTAGCTAGAAATCATGCTTGTTGAGACACACCACAACTATTTGCTCATACACAAGGCCACCATGGGTCCTCTGAGTCTTTGGCAGAGGAGCTCTGTGGGGTAGCCCTCCTTTGCATGAGAACAAACTGCTTTCGCCTAGGCAGTGTTAGTGTCCAGAGACATATCTCACCATGTGTTCTAAGGTTACTAGATGGGAATCACGGAATCACAGAATCTTTTAGGTTGGAAAAGACCTTTAAGATCATTGAGTCCAACCACTAACCTACAACACTGAACCATGTCCCTCAGCATCACATCTATACACGTCTATCTTTTAAATACCTCCAGAGGTATTTAAAGAAGTGTTACACAACCACTTCTCTTGGCAGCATATTCCAATCCTTGACAACCCTTTTGGTGAAGAAATTTTCCTAATACCCAACGCAAACCTCCCACAGCACAACCTGAGGCAATTTCCTCTTGTCCTATCACTTGCTAGTTGGGAAAAGAGAACAATCCTCACGTTGCTACAACTTCTTTTCAGATAGTTGTAGAGAGTGGGAAGGTCTCCTCTTAGCGTCCTTTTCTCCAGGCTAAACAACCCCATTTCCCTCAGCCACTCCTCATAAGACTTGTACTCTAGACCCTTCACCAGCTTCATTGCCCTTCTTTTGACATGCTCCAGCACCTTGATGTCTTTCTTGCAGTGGGGTACTCAAAACTGAATGCAATATTTGAGGTGTAGGCTCACCAGTGCTGAGTACTGGTGTACAAACAATTCCCTACTCCTGTTAGCCATACTAATTCTGACACAAGCCAGGATGCCGTTGGCCTTCTTGGCCACCTGGGAACACTGTTGGCTCATATTCAGGCACCTGTTGACCAACACTCCAGGCAGCTTTCCATTCATTCTTTCCCAAGCCTGTAGTACTGCTTGGGGTTGTTGTGACTGAAATGCAGGATTCAGCATCTGGCCTTGTTGAACCTCCTACAACTGGCCTTAGACCATTGATCCAGTCTGTCCAAGTCCCTCTGTAGAGCCTCCTTACATTCAAGCAGATCAACATGCCTACTTAACTTGGTGTTGTCTGCAAACTTACTGAGGGAACACTCAATCCCCTCATCAAGATCACTGATAAAAATATTAAACAGAACAGGCCTAAATACTGAGTCCCGGGGAACACCACTGGTGCCTAGCCATCAACTGGATGTAACTCCATTCACCACCAGTCTTTGGAACTGGCCATTCAGCCAGTTTTTTTATCCAGCAAAGAGTATGCCCAAGCCATGAGCAGCCAGTTTCTCCAGGAGAATGTTGTGGGAAACAGTGTCAAAGGGTTTACTAAACTCTAGGTAGACAACATCCACAGTCTTTCCTTCATCTACTAAGCGGGTCACCTTGTTGTAAAAGGGGATCAGGTTAGTCAAGCAGGACCTGCCTTTCATAAACCTATGCTGAATGGGCCTGACCACCTGCTTGTCCTGTATGTGCCTTGTGATGGCACTCAAGATGTTGTAACACTAGGTTTCAGAGTGTGGGTTTCAGGTCTCTGCTTATTCTAATGCAATCCACGGATGTGAACCACAGCACGATGCCTCTGAAATGACTGGGCACTGTACACCTGAAGGCAGGGGACATTGCTCTTTCCATTTTTCCTAAAGAACTGTAAATGTCATGATGCCATCCCAATGCGGCAGCTGGTTTAAGTTGCATGTTTTGAAATTTAATAGTAGTCAGGCAGAAAAGCCCCTTTAAGCTATGGTCTGGTCATATTACCAGATGTGGACAAAACCAAATCCAGGTGGTGAACCTTTGGTGATGTCACTTACTGAGGTATTTGAGCTTAAAAGGCAGGTTTTCCAAACTTTTCTGGGACTGGGCTGCTTCATTGCTCTCAACATGTGTGTGTGTATGTGTGTGTGAGAGTTTTCCCTTGTACTGAACAGGGTTGGGGGTGTGGAAATTTCCTTATTGTTCCCAGATAGGGTGGAGCGAGTTTCTATTGTTCTTAAGTGTGAGGAGAGGAACTTCAGATTCTTTCTGGTCAAAACATGTTTGTTTGTATGTTTTTTTTTTTTCTTTCCATTTAGCATTCTCTCAGTGGGCTGGTGTGCCCGTGGGGCACAATCTGGAATCTTGGTAGGCTTCCAGATTGTGCTCCACAAATATTTCCCCTGGGATCTCAGAAGCAGCCTGACTGCACTAGCAGAGGCTCTGGCTTTACAGGCTGTAGCTTTGACATCACTTCACGCGTCCAGTTCAGGAGCTGCCCTACTTGGCTTGCAATCCTCTGTAGATATGCATCCTGATTATTTTGCTTTCCAGCACTAGGCTTCCTGGCACTAGCATACCTGTGCCTTCCTGCAGTACTTGCCCACCTCTCTCTTTGTGTGCTCACAGAAGCTTTCTGATTTGTCCATTGTTATGATAACAGATTCCAGATGCAGTGTCTATCCCAAGCCCTTTGACAAGGCTCACAGATATGCAGAATTTCTGCCCAGTGAAGTCAGAGTTGTCCATAGCTAAAACAGGTGTGAAACATGAATGCAAAAGCAGCAGTGGGAAAAGGTGTTACAACTCTGTGATGACTGATTGCAAATGCCACATTGTCCTTTTCTTCCCCTCAACAGAATCCTTATTTTGGGTATGTCTTTCAAAGGCCCTCATATTATTCTGAGGAAGTGTTTGAAAATGTATGTGACCCAGCCAAGCTTGAGAAAGAGGCTCCAGGAGCAGAATCTCCTGTGGTAGATCCTGCTACAAATGCCTCCAACCCTACCACTACCTTAAGCATAGCAAATATCCCCATTCATGGGAGGGACCTAGAGGGTACCACCACCCAGCCTGAGGCTGATCCCCAGAGCATGAGCAAGCTGCTGGTTAAGAGTACAGTGGCTCCATCTCCTACAGCAGATGCCTCCACCCAAGGTGAGCCTGTCAGAGTTACAGCACCACCTGGCCATGCTGTTCTCAGGACCAACAGTCCCAATCTCAAAGCTGCCCATTACTTTTTTGTAGGCAGAGAAACCTTCAGGCATTATGTGCCTGGCCACAAAGAATACTCCTGTGGCTACAGAAACCAGCCCCATCAAGAAGGCACAAGGGAAAGCACCTCTCAATAACCTATTAAGGCAACCACATACCTCCGCATAATCACAAAGCTACAGGGTATAGAAAAAGTTCCCTCCTTCCATTCAGACCAAGAGGAAGCCTCCAGAATGGCAGCAGCTTCCCTCTGTCCCCAGGGAATAGCTACAGCCTGCCTGGGCAGGAAGAGAGATTTCAGCTGTCAGAGGAGAAACCGCCAGGTGAGAGGGAGAGAAACTTTTCCTTATGGTCACTGAAAAAGCACACTGTCCTACAGAGACAATACTGTTGGTCACAAGCACAGGAGCTTCCCTGCCTCCCAGAAATCACCAGGCCCTCATTTGAAATGCTCAATGTTGAAGCAATACAAGAGGTGACAGCCACATCACCCACTGCTCCAAACAAAGCCTAGAAGCTAACAAATTCAATGAGAAAACTACTCCTGAGAAGCATTTTTCATTAACCCTTGCCAAAGAAAGGCATGAGCCAGAGACAATTAGAAGTGCAAATCAGACTAATTAAATGATCTGGTGGGAGAACAGGCAGCCCAAAGCTCAGGAGAACACGGTGATTCAGCAGGTGACTGAGGCAGCACTTGTCCAGCACTGGAGCACCATCCAGTGACAAGACACAAGAATAGGTTTCTGCAGACCTGATATTGTCTGCTAAGAAAACACCTTTTCTCTGTGACCGAGATGCTGTTCATGTGTCAGAGCACTGATACCTCCAACAGAGAACATCCATCCTCCTTTGGCTCTCTAGCAGGGGATGTGACAAGCAATCCAGAGGAAAGCAGCCCAGGCTGCATAATGTTGCAAAACTAATGCATGTCTCTAAATAGCAGGCAAAGAGAAAATAGCCCAAAGAGGTCAATTAGCATACACGTACATTATTCTGCAATTCTTAGTATCATTAGGAATGGACAAGGACAGTGTGCACAAGAAAGAGCATCTGCCCAAACTACATAGGTCCCACAGCTGTATTAGTCTGATAGTTTTTGACATGAGTAAATCTCCCTTTATATAACATTTCTCTCCAATTATAAATGTACTGGGACTGTTAGTATTGTAAAGCATTGATACCAGCTTTGTGTAAAGGGCACACTTATCTGGAATCACAAGGTATAATGCAGTGTTCTGCTCACACATGCTAGGTTGTGCTCAGACCTTTTTTTTTTTTTTCCTTTCTTTTTCTTTTATATTTTTTTTTCTCCATCATAAATAAAAATATGTAAAAGGAACTATATCGTTCAGGTGGATGACAAACAGATTTTTAAGCTATTCAAGGGGCTTCTTGTCATTTCTTTGCCTTCCATTTAGCTTGGGAACCTCATGCCCTGGAAGAAATCCTTTGAGGACAGCATTTCTGTACACATGAGCTGGTCAGAACGGAGTCCATGGGAGGTCAGTATCTAGCTGCCTGGGGGTGGTTTGCACTGGTCACGGTCAGAGAAGTGGGGTGGGAAAGAAAGAAAAAAAGCTAGAAGTTGTCTCTCTTCCTTTAACTGATGTCTAGACCACTTGTCCCAGACTCAGTAGTAAGGCAAAACTCAACTCTGCCCACAGCTGTCCCACTGTCCCTGATCTCCCACAAAGAAAGCTCCCTGATAAACACCAGACTCTTCTGTCACTAACTCCTTTTTCAGACAGGATACCATATGGCTGATGTCAGTGGCTAAAAGTTTGAGGCACAACTCCCTGACCTTAGGCTACCAGAGAAAGAGGTCATCTCTGCAAACAGAGCACACGTAAGAGCTACTGTCTTCTTTCTGTGAACAAAATTCCATGTTGGATTCATACATGGCTGGGAAGCTGTCTGTCCAAGTGGTTTATAGGGGTGCAAATGTAGCTACTTCAAGAGCAGCATGACATATGATAACCATACCTCTAAATGCTGAGCAACATAATAGCATGCAGTATTGGAGAAAAACACAAATTTTTTTTAGAGAGATTTTTTGTTAGATGTCAGTTTCACTCTATGAGCTTGGTATTGCAAGGCAGCTCTTGACTAATCCTTGACCCCAGCTTAGACTTCTTGGGTGAAAGAGCAAAACAAAACCACTGAACACCTGCTGCACTAGGAACCAAAGCTCTTCCCTGGAAATGATTGCTTTTTATTGTATTTAGTTTTATGGCTTAGCATGCCAGCACCACTCGTGTATTCTGCATAGTGGCAAAGAATGCTGTTTATTGTGCATGGATGTACTAGTGATTTGTCTGGTTTGCACCGTAAATACCAACAGCAGCAACCCAAAACATGGGCAGCTTAAATTTCTGTGGTATTTCCCCCCTGCTGCCACTTCTGTTAATATTTCTTTAAAGCAAAATGTCTTTATTCAGGTGTGTTTCCTAAATCAGTATTGCATTCAGAAAGGACTTCTACAAAACAGTGTTATCTTTCTCATTAACTAGTGTATAACTTTGCTTTCATTAAGTGATACACTAATTCAGTTTCTTTTCCTGAACGGGAGGGCTTGAGACACATTAGACAGTCTTGCTGAAGCCACACAAAGGCTGAGGGATCCCATCCTATGGGATCTTTTGAAGCAGTTTCCTCATCATGGCCAGAGGTGTCTTTTCTTGCCATATGTCCCTGTGGATTTGGAGGTAGAGGACGGCATGATGGAGGATGGAGAGTACACCCCACACAGAGCACCAGTGACATGTAGGTCAGCAGGTGCTCGACTTCTGTATTTATGTCTTATTTTGCATGGTACAACCTTCTGCGTAAGCACAGCAGGAGAAGCATGCTCCAAGTCTGCCAGAATGGATAAGCAGAGCAGTCACTATTGAACACTACACTGTCATACGCCACGTGCAATTTAACACAACACTGAAGGCTGTAGGGCTCTGATCAGCAGTTTGTTGCAGAGATGGACAACCAAATTCTGCCTTGCATGTCCTTCTGGAAATATCTCATGTTTTGCCCCATTTGGATCCTGCTTGGTTCTTCTGCTGAACCTTAATGAAGGACTTGATGTGACCCTCAGTCCCCAAGTGGAGAGATGGAAACAGAGGCATTGACTGATCGAGTAGAAAGGAGGAAATGATCCTCAAAATTAGGAGTAGTCTGTATCAGTAGGAGGAAGCAGGCTTTATACTGTGATGAGCCACAGCTCTGGAAGCTGTTTCTCTGCAGAAATTAACAGATTGGACTGTGAGTCACTCTGAAAGTAGCAAGATCTTTTTATCTTTTCAGAGCAACATGTCTTCCACATATGAGTTGCGACATTACTGAAGGTATGTGATACAGAAAGTGCTTCATTTCCCTTCTGCTGTTCACCCACGCCCATGGAAACCACATAGCACAATAAACTAATGCAGCAGACAAACACAACTTGGTTTCTATTTAGAGGCTAAATGTCACTCATATTCCAAAGCTGTCTGGCAAAGTACAGGAAAGGAAACAATCCCAAATTCCTTTCTTACATACTTGTTTGTGATCAACTGCTATTACAGTTCCCTTTCCATATGCCAAATTGCTCATGCATGCGATACCCAAATATGCAAAGCAAGGATCCCAGCAACTTCTTTACTGGACACTGAAATTGTGCTAATAAATATCATATCATCTTGTTTTACATGAAAAAGCATTAACGCCGAGGAAGTTTTCAGCATGCACCAGACAAAACTCTGAAGTTTCCATGCCCACTCCTTTCCTCACAGATTTATTATATGGTTGGTTTTTGAGGCTGTGAGTTAACTGATCAAATTAGTGAGTGTGAGCAGTTACAAAGCAACTTATCCTACAAAAAGCCAGATCAAAAGCCTGAGCTGTATTCAAGGCCAATTCCCCAAACAGTAAGAGTGAACTGTAATTGGATGTGGGTGAAACAGAGGTACAACCCAAACCTGAGAAATCTATAGTATGCATAAACTTTCCAGTATCCTTCCCTCTGTGGAAGACTGAAATATCAGCTGAGAAGGCATGGGTTAGGAATAGCCATCTTGTAGCTTTAAGGCCTGTTTCCCTCTGAATTGTTTTTTGTCCTGGGTAAAATGACAGTTAGCTCTAATGGAGCCAGTTAGTAAGGAAAGGAGAAGCACAGACACTGTCTATCCTCTGAAAGCATTCCAGCATAGGGCCTGATCTAAGAGTTAGAGATCAGCATGGCTTCATTGCCAGAGAGAGAAGACATCTTGGGCTGGAGTGGAGGAAAGAGTACTTAGTCAGTTGGATAACTAGATGTATCCTTTCGATGTATCCTTTCTTTTCCACCCTTTCAGTTTCCCAGCTCTCCCCTGTCCTCAGAGCCAGGCTCAGCCAAGGATGCTGCACAGGAAGATGTAAAATGCTTATCTGTTGTGGTGGAAGCATTGACTGTCTTTCCAGCTCTGGAAGTCCTTCTGTTTCAGAACACAACAGGGAAAACTATTCATGTACTTTGAAGGTAAACTTGAGAGAAGCTGAAGAACACACATTTATCCTAATAAAACTATATTTTTTAAAAAGTGACTTGTCTTTTGTATCCACTATTTCTGTCCTCAGAACTACAAAGAAGCTCATCAGAGACTCATCCTCTCACTTTCTCAGAAATCAAAAGAAACAGACATTGCAGTGGGTAGAGTTCAGAGATCTCTGTCTCCTTTACTTTGGGCAAGAGGCAATTTCAGTCAGTTCAGATGGAAGTTCACACCTATCTTAAAGAATGCATGCATTGTTTTCTAAGATGCCTTGTTGGGACAATGCATTCAATTTTACAAATGGCAAATAGACAGTTACAGCTCAGCTGGAGTTTTGAAATCCACAGCCAGCTTCTTTCCCTGCCAATCCAAAAACATATTTTGTGCAATTTTTTTGCCATTTTTGCCTTTCCAAACACCAAGAGGAAGCAAGCTGTGCTTTACGGTAAGACGTCTGGATCTTAGAAAATCAGGCTAAACATTTTTGTTATAAGTGTCTGTATATCAAAAGAGGAAGGGAAGTTTTCCAACAGTTATTCTTCCAAATTGACAGAATCACCCAGACCTGTGTGAAAAGGAGATGCAAGATTTATAGCACCGTGTTCTTCCAGAGACAGAAGCAAGCCTTGTTGTTAAACACAACTGATCACCTACTTATCTGCCATGTAGTTTTGATCAACTCAGCAGACACATTCCTTTACCACAAGGACCTACTGCAAGTTGCATGGTGGAGGACATAGTTTTTGTAGCAGCATGGTTCAGTGTAGTATGTGTCCTTGTGAGGGAAGAACAGCTTTACTCAGTCTCTGCTCTTGGCCCATCTACCATTTGAAAGTTAAGACGGACATTTTTGATGACCCAATCTGCCTTCCCAGGGAAAGCAGTCAGTATGACTTCACCACACTTTCTTCCTGAACTGCTGTATTTTAAGCTGCCTGAAGTCAAAGGATTTCAGTTTATTTGGAACATACTTATCAGCATTGGAAATGGTTCCTGTCCCACTGGAGGCTGAGTTCCCATTTACAGTTCCATTTTAAGAGTTGCCAATTAGGTCTTCATCTATTTAGTGGCTAATACACTAGGTTAATTCTAACTTGGATGGGAACACCATCCAGTGCCATGTTAAAAAAGACTAGACATCTACAGGACAGATGTCCGTTTAACTCCAATTCCCTGATCCATTTAAAAAAAATCTTGTATGTGCTAAACTAACATTAAAATAAAGTAAATCTCTTTAGGGTCTGGCCTGAAGTTGCAGCCAGAATAGGTTGTTTTAAGATCTTCTTTCTTCAGGTACCAGTTTTCTGGAAGATGGAATGGAAATGGGAATGAAGGTGTAGCATTGCTTGATGCAAAGCATACTCTCTTACATGATGTGAAGGAGAAGAGCTTGACAAGGGTAAGGGGGATGCTATTTAGAGCAATACTAAATAACGTTCTTAGCAGAATCATTGACTAGGATATGTTCATCCTCTAGTTTAGCACAGTGCAGACACTTGAGAAAAATAGCTGCCAGAGCACAGTCAGAAAGAGCTGCTAGCAGAGCAACTTAAACCCAGTCCTTGCTTTTGCCTAGCTCTTCCAGTCTCTCTCTTTCGCTGGCAGCCCTGCTGGCCTGTGAGTAAGCTGCTCAGCATTCAGTCTTAAGCTTTTCCTAGACTGTCTAGGAAAACAGAGTGCAAAAGATAGAACAACTGCTCATTGAACTGTGGTGATTTGTTCTGAGGATAACAAACACTACAGCACATGCATGACTTCATGCAGAAACCCATTGCCCAAAGACACAAAGAATTTGGAAGAGATTCTTACCTCTTGGAATTACAAATACTCTATGATTTGGTCTTTTGATACTGAACAGTGTTCTGTTGTGGTTTTTTTTCCTTGAAAAACAGGGCATCTGAGGTGCAAGCCTCACATTTGCCTAGGCCAAGAAGGGTTTAGTACACAAGGCCCTCAAAAATGTCACAAAGAGGTAGGCAGATAAAAAGAGTGAGCAGAACACAGAGTAACCAGGGTTGAGCACTGCTTCATGCAGAGTACCTCAAGGACCTAAGTCACTAAAGTACTGTCAGGCAGGAGGGAACCTACAAGAGTTTCTGTGTCTCAGTCTAAAACTCATTTAGCTTTTCCCCTTTTTTGCAGGTCTGGGGTTGCTCCTGAGCATTACCTCTCACCAAAGATAAAGCAGAAGACAGGAGGGAAGTGTGCAGCAGTTTTTAGTCTGGAAGGAGAATGTTGCAGAAGAATGCCTGGATTTTACACGCAGACAGCTCTTTGGATGATCTTGTAACACTACAGAAGATGGGGCTTTTGAGTGATTTTAGTACCAGAGAATGATGGGTAAGAGTGTCTTAGGAACAGAGTAAATAATAAATGAGAGAGAAAAGCCTGTTGGTTTTCATTAGCAATGTTAATAGCAATATGCATTTCTTCCTTTCTGAAAATGCCTTTGATGGTGTACACAACTGTTACTGAGTGACTGGTAACCAACTGGAGTACAACAGTTTTTGTGCCTGCCACGTGTGCAGGGAGGAATTCCTGCTGTCTGGTGCTTCAGTCTTTACATTGCAACATTATCAGTCTTCATCCTTTTCTGTCTCCTTCTCTGGACCTAAAGCCAAAACTGATGTTGGCTGATGTAAACTGATGTTGACACTTCTAATAAAAAAATATTTTAGAGCCTTTTTGTCTTCTTCTTGGCTACTTCTGTATATTTTTTTCAAGCTGTGCTTGATCAGCTCATTTGACTGTGAGCTACATGATTGCTGAGGTTGGCAGTTTAAGTTACTGATTGCCAGCAGTGCCTGATTTATTGTCCTTTACTATTTTCATCTTTTCTCTTTGATTGTTGCCTGATACATAATAGCTTTTCCAGTTGCAAATCAACCATCTCATAATCTTAGGAAAAGCAAAATTTTGACACTATCTGCTAAAGAAACCATAGCAGAGCAAGATTAAAAGCAGTTTTGGCCACAGCTCACTCTTTTCATAGAATCATAGAATCGCTAGGACTGGAAGGGACCTCTGAAGGTCGTCTAGTCCAGCCCCCCTGCAGTGAGA
>WTSP01004142.1:17215-28261 GCA_025331215.1 Actenoides lindsayi
TAATTACATTAATAATACAGCCTTCTAGAACAGAAGAATCATCAAGGTGTATACAGGTATGTAATATCTGCATATGCTACAATACAATGCACCTACAGCTTTAGTACAGTCTTATTACAGATGCAGATTGCAAGATGTTATCAGCTCTCTTCTGTTATTGTCTTGTTTGAAGTGCTGAAGTGGACAACCTCCAGGAGAATGCTGAATGAAGCCTGTCAGTGAGCTTTTGTCACAGTGTGGTTTTGGGTAACCTTTTTGAGCAGCCCAACATAAGGTCCAGGGGGCAGGGAAGTTGCTGGCATCACTGTAGGCAGCTGAGATGGCTTGCCACGTTGTGGGTCTCCTGTGAACAAGCAGTCTCAAGGTGAACACTTCACTAACCTTGCAATTGTAAGGCAAACACAATTCCTGAAGTATTTGTCTGATTACTTGAGAAACAGTATTTTACAAAATTTTTTATTTGCAACTGGATAAACTATTTCTCCTACCTTCCTCACAGTCTTATTCTGGGAACAACCATAATGGCTGGTAAAGCTCTGTGGTGGCTGCATTTCAAGTGGCTCACCAAATGGAAATAGCCCTAGGCAATGAGGGTGAGTATTTGGGTAAGACTGGCCCAAAATCTGTATTCATGCTTGATTAGCTAAACTCAAGTAAACTACTCACGTTTGCACAGCATCTTCTGTAGCCCAGAAAAGCCACAACTGAAAACAGGCTCCTTCTATTCTCATTCATTAAGTCAAATCCCAAACACTCTTTTGCAAGAGCTAATGAAAATGATGAATACAGCATGAGGGGGGGTGGGGATGGGGGATGGGGGCTTTAGCAGCAGTATCTATTGATCCCATAATGGTTTTATGCTGGCAGCTCTGTCTAGCTCTGTCACAGGCAGACTGCCTTTTTGATGCTTGGATAAGAAGCTATGCAACTGGAACAGATGGATAGACTTTGTACAGTTTCCTTTTTTTCTGACATCCAGTGGCCACTGGATGGCACAAAGGTTACTAGAGAGCTTAGAAATACAGTCTAACACTCCTCACATTTTGATTTTAAGACTACTGAAGAATTGTCTGTGGCACTGAATTTGGGGGTTTTGTTCGGACAAGTGTGAAGTTAGTTGCCCAGCTTTTGAAGTTCAAGCAATGCTTCTCTTCTCAACAAACTTTCACACACACACACACACACTTTAGGAGTTCTTACAGCTTGCAAAAAACACTCACTGGAAATCTCCACACAGGTGTGTATAGATCTTCAAACCTTCTGAGAGTGTATGCCGTCCCATTACACCAGTGGGCAACAAAAATGCTAAATAGCCTTGGTTCTTGTATCAAACCCTAAGGCTTGCCACTAAGTAACTGGCTACAGAGTAATTTTAAAGGATATGCAAAAGCACTGGTGGAATACAATTGCCTTCAGATGTCTGGCAGTGTGTAGGGCACTGTTGACTGATTATCCTGTCATCTCAATGTCCAAGACTTCCGAAGCTTTTCTATGCCGGAAGAACATAAGAAACAAAACTATAGCACAGTGCTTTTCAGGAACTGAAATGCTGAACATCTCAAGATATTTGTACATTTCTGACCTTAAGACAGATACCTTATCTATTTCTGAGCATGAACTCTGGCAAAGCATTCAGATTTGTTTCCAATGCCATTGCTGCTCATCCCTTTTTATCATGTTGACTGAAGACTGGAGCTCTAAATACAAAATTCATTCCCAGCTGGATTGGGAACAGCAGAAGATCTCAATAGTTGAAGCAGAAAAAAATATTTACAGCTCTGTCTCAAACTATGTAGTGCTGAGTCACCAGAATATTTGTTTCAGTTGTCCCCCTAGCCCCTCTTTAATGGCTTCCTTGAACAAGTAAAAAACCCCGTGCTTAAACTCTATGTTGTGTTTACAAAAGGTGAAGCATTTGATGAAACAAGTGTTACTTACAATGTGATCCTCTCTAATGCTTCATTACTTTGAACGATCTGTTGTACTGTCAGAAATCTGTGTATGGAAAAGAATCCTTTCAGTTTCTATTCCTAAAAATTTAAATAATGTTAAATTGTCTGTTTCTGGCTTGTGTAGACATATTTTAAAGCTCTCATGTCCGCCGAAGTTTGAAAGCAGTCTAGAACAAAACTATGCATGGTCCAAATTGCTCTAAGGGACAGACATGCTGCTACTAATCAGCAGCAACTCCACAAGGCGTGAGTGGGGGGGGTGTGTCTTTCTGTGGGTGGTGGTGTATTGTTTCTATTGTGACCTGCAGTAGACACAGATTAAGTTCTGTTTGCAAAGCATTCTGCAAACTGGAGCAACTGACGTCCACATAGGAAGAGTTTGTTCTTTGTTCTGAGCATCTCACCTGACAGGTTCTCACATCTTCTTGGGTCTTCTCTGCTTGTTCAACACTCCTTTATGTTCTTAACTTGCAAATGGCTACTTTAAACAATAGACTTCTGAAGGTGTATGAGGAAGTATGCTTAGAGCACTCATGCAAGCAACATTCAGGATGGAGTCAAACTTCCCAAACTCTCCTGCATTGGGGCAGCACCTCAACCAATAAGCCAAGTCATCTGAACTGGCCTAACTGGGAAGGGGCAGACGATGCCTCCATGCCATCCTCATCCTACTCTCTCTCAAGCACTGTGTTGGCCAGTGGAATGTCCTGGGGGATGTGACTGTGCCATCTTCCTGAACTCTTCTTTGTGGCACTTTGGGAGAGTACTTGAAGGAGTGCAGGGGCATGGTGTCCTCACAGCCCATGACAGGTGCCACTCAAACCACAGGATGCCATGGGCCTGCAATGATGGACAGTATCAACACTCTTTTGACTTTCTCCTCTTTTTACTGCTAGTCCTTATTTCTGCTCAGTGCTGCTCTGTCCAGAGACAGTCTGTGATGGAGGGCTCGTTCTGGGAGAGTCAGGGTTGAGAAAGCAGACAGCCATGGATGATCTGGCTTCATCATCTCTGTCTTGTTTACAGCAGCAGCCTGTGAACTAATTTTCATGCCTTGGAAAGAACAGATCCTGCCCAGTTTTGAGGAAACTGGTAAGCTAATTGTTTTTGAGACCAAGGTCATGTTTTGAAGACATCTTCAGTATCTCACGGACTAGTCATTGCACATGAGCTAGAAAAACATGAATATCCTCCTGTTAAGTCTTCCCTTATCCAGCTTTGTAGTATCATAACAGGACTGCTGTCTCCAGATAGCTCTGCAGTAGAAATAGAAGCTTATCTCTGGTATTCTTCCCCCACAGAATGCTTTTCTTTTGAACCTGTGCTCACTTGATCATATCCAGATATAATCACTGCCTGTCACTTATCATTGACATATCACTTTCATTGACACGACTGTGAAAGGCTGGACTGAATTTGCAGATACATTTCTGCAAACCATGGTATTCAAAAAAGGCCTGTCTATATGGAGTACATACAGGAGCAAATACTAATAAAGTTCTTAAAATAAAAGCTATTTTCAAAGCCAAAGTTGTAGTGAGCTAGCTCACTCCTAACCATTCACTGGACCAAGTTCAAGTTCCTCCACTAAAAATATACTTAATACTTATTCCTCAGTTAGATTAACTTCAAGTGATTCTGCCTCACTTTATTGGGCTGCAAGTAGCTCTACATCCACAGGAGGGGGCAATTGAATAAAATTTCAAGCAGTTTGCTGCATAACTATTTTTGGATCTTATTTTGTACACAGTGATTCTATGTGCTAGAGATGGAGAAGAACTAAAAGATGATGAAGGTGCATGGAAACAGGCTAAGTAGCCCATTAGTTAAGGATGTGGTTTGCAGAGCTTTTCTAATAGGTGGATTTTGCATTGTTTCAATCAAGCTTTCCTGCAAATCGACTAATACAATGCACACACAAAAAGGATTAAAATAAATAAAACATTGAATCATGTTGTTCCTTAGGCTGAATTTTTTTTTCTCTTTTACAAGGAAGCCTTTGTTTCATGATTAACGTGAAGATTTTTGAAGCTGAAGCTACGAAAGAAGCTGCCACAATCTTCAGTGCCAGCAGGACTAAGACTTACCTCTACCAGTAGCCTTAATTAACAGCAGGTTCTTGCATTTCCCTTTGAAAGATTTATTACTCCTCCTCCCACTTTTGTTTTTATTCAGTTTGAATCTGAAACTCTGGATATAGACACTGTGTGTTGCTCAGGGCTGGAGACAGCTTGCATAGGGCTTTGTCTTCACTGGAGCAACTTCTTTTTCCTCAGGCTAACACATGGAGGCTGCAGTGAAGTTGTTGCAGTGAAGATTCACTGCTGCCACATCATGAGTCCTGCTCACAGGTACAAAGCTTGTCCTGACCCAGGGCAAATTCCTCTAATCTGGGCAGAGACAGAGAAGAGGTGACTGCTGATCTCAGTGACCAGATTGTAACACTTAGGAGGAGGAAGAATTAGAGAGGAGGCCTGATTTAGCTAACAAAGCTTCTTGTTTCCCCCTTTCCTATCGGCAAGTGGTGGCAGATGTGACTGTCACTGACTTTCAAGGGTCCTACAACAGTCAGAAACTGTAACTTGAAAACATCTCTTCTAACAACAATGCTTATGTATGACAGGGACTCAAAACAGGAAAGAGAAGAGAGGAAATGGTGTGGTCCGTTATTAAATTTATCATATTAATCCTATTCCTGTTGGTGACATGCCAGTATTGTGAACTCCATGTAGGAGAATGGACATGGATTGCTTGTTTGCTTTTTTCTCTTTTTTCTCCCCTTTCATCTTTTCTTACAGCATGGGTTGCGTTTCCAAACCCTCCCAGCACTGGCCTAACAGCGTACTCTAACAACTACAATCAAATTCCTATTTGTCACTTCCACCGGTGAAATGCTGACTGACTGCAGCAAAAGCAGAATTGAAAAGATTCAGGCTCCCCTAAAAATACCACTCTAAGAGATTACTGTAGGAAAACACCATGATTCTCAATCTAAAAGAGTGGTGACTTATTAGGGCTAATATCAACAGATAAGGAACCTGAGGCAGGGAAGGAGACACCTTTTTTAACTAAGTGGCAACTATGGTGGAGCAACCAGGACCTAATTTTCCCAAGCACAGGCAGGTTGGTTAAACCTAAGGCTCATTGTTTAAAGTTATGACAAAATGCCATTCTGTGAAGCCTTTGATTTCTCACTAGACATTTCATCCAGCTTCAAAGCCATTGAGTATTTGAGAACTATTCAAGGTCAGCTATGAGACCACCATCCCACTTCATGTCACTGCTTCTCTGAGAAGGCATCTGCAGAACTATGACTGCTTCTTATTTCTGTGACAAAGCTAGGACCATTTTCGTTGATTCTTTTCTTTCTTGAGAGAGACAGCTGGTTGGCTCCTCTGACAGCAATGCAATTTTAAATTCCTGAGACTCCAATTAAAAACTAGATCCGTTTCCAAAACACTATTATGTATATGCCAGGGGATAAGGATTTGAATTTATTGTCATGAATATAAAGCTTGTCTCCTTGTGGCAGAACAGTGAGGAGAGATTTTGCCACAGACAAGTCTTTCTGTCTAGCAGGGTAAGAGAATGACGCCCTAACAAAAGGGAGACTTCAATTAACGCTTTTCCCCTCATGATATGTCTAGACTACAGGAGCTGGCACATGAATATTATTAGGACTGGTGATCTAATGAAACATCTGGCAAACTTTCTGTGTTGACTCTGCCTTGTGTCCAGCTCATTTGTTTACTGTGAGACACTTAGGACTTGATGTTCCCAAGTCTGTGGCATCTCTCTCTGTATCAGACAGCCAAATATGCAAAAGTGCTTCTTGTTATTTTTGTTTCAGTATTACCTGAGAAGTGGACCTGGTAATACTTTTTGTCGTATGACTACTCATTACTGGGATCTGCCCAGATAAGGAGATGATGCGGTGAGCTGTAGCAATTCAGGTGTAGTCTCTGCCTCAGCTCTGCCTAAGCCTACTCTGCCAAAGCCTTCAGCATTGCCTCAACTCCTTTTTTCTTGATAGTGATGACAGTGGACTACTGGTGAGTTCAGAATAATTAAGCTAAGTCTTCAGCTGTCTGGCAGCATCCATCCTATTCCTACTTTTTCTGAGTTGTGTGTGGATAGATATGAACTCAGTCTTCACTGAAGCACTGGAAAACAGCTGTCTCTATGGATAGAAGCAAAACGTCACTCTCTAACTGCAGCTGAGGTACCACTGGTTGCCAAAAGCAGAATTGCAGCAATTGTAGGGGTAAACTACTGAGATATTTGCAGAACTCAGTGCACAGCTGGGCTCAAAGAGGATAAAACCATGTTTTCAATGTTAAATTCAAAGGAAGACGCTTACATAAAAAGAGTAATAGGCCTCTGCATGTGTTCAGCATGGTGCTCAGTGCTCAAGAAATCAAGGCCATGTTCTGTCCATAAGGAAATGTGGTTTGATAGAGTTATAATCACTCAGAGTACTTTAACCTGTTAAAAAACTAACCTTTAAGAACTGCTGATATCAATGCCCCAGAAAAGATCAAAAGTTTGGAAGATATGATTATTTTTATATTGGAAGATATGGTAATTGGTATATTTTAAGTTAGTTAAAATGAGCACAGGAAAAGCCTAGTTTGGCTTTTGCAATTATGTACCTAGTAGCATGCTTAGAAACATACTTTTGTTTTAATTAGAAGCAGGATCTAATTGTTAATAATAGGATATCTCTGTCTAGAACAAAGTCTATAGAAACAATAATGAGTTGGCAAACCGTTTGTGAAGAGCTGTTGAAGACTGCCAAATCTGAGTGAAAGTAGGGGAAAGGTAATTCAGGCAGGGAGAGATTGTGACCACCCACTCACGGACCACCTAACCCAGTTATATCACCTCCTCAAAAGAGGAAGGACATTAGTTAAAAAATAGATAGAGAATGCACTGTAATTTACATAGCAAGTGAGGATATTTTCACCAAACATACAGTTGAATAACAATACTTTTGTATTAGAAAAAAGAATAAGATTAAGATTTTGTGTATAAATAATGGATGGCTTCAGGTGTTGGATGTGCTGGTTTTGATCCGGCACCCATGGTTGTGCTGTCATGAGAATAAAGAAAATACCTGCACTGTGTATGTGTGATTGGCAGTTGCATGCCAGGTGACAGACCCAGTTTGGGGAAAACACGGCTAGACATATTCAAGGATAAAAATTCCAAGGACCATCAGGTAGGAAGACACTTTCTCTTGTTGGGGAGGTCTGAGCCCATGACATCCAGAAGATAAAACTCAATGGGACAAAGACTGACAACTGTTTATTGTGGTCATTTTTCCTGCTTGCTGCTATCAGACAGGACACTGGATTACATGGGGATTTGGTCTTGGTAGTATAGCTGTCAGTTTTTCCTTTATGCAGGTGTTTCTTGAGCAGTCCTTAGGCAACTAAGGCCAAGGTCTCAGGCACACTTACTCTCCTAAGTTCATGCAGCTCTGTACCAAAAGACACGACAATTGATTTACTTCTCATCTTCATGTTGGGAGCAAAGTAAATGATATACAGGACAGCTGCATCTGAAAGACATTTTCCTTCTGAGGAGATTGCAGCATCTTTGCAGTTCTGAGATCACAGCATTCCAAAATGGAAATAACAGAGGGGTTTCAACCCCAGCAACAAAACTTGACTTTAAAGGTGAGATTCTAGGTCACTAAAGCTTTACCTGTTATTTGCTTGACAGGATTCTGGTACAAGCAAACCATTACTAAAGTCTCCAGAGGAAAACTGGATCAAACAAATTTGGAAGACAGATTTTGCCTCCTTTCAGGAGTATATTTGCAAGTTTTACTGCTGATATCTTCCCATCTGAAATGTTGGATCAGGAATGCTGATACCACCAATGCCCAGAGCAGCCTTTCTAGTTGCTGTATATAAAATGTCATGAAGCCTTAGGAAACAGGGAACAGCTGTGACAACCACATGATGGACAGCTGCATTTTCAAGTAGTTTGGCACTTCATACCAAAGGAGGTAGAGATAAATCTGTTATGGCAGTCTCAGTGACTAAATTTTACACTGGTCATTGTGATGTTTGAGCTGGGGATGTTCATGAATGCGTTCATCAGACCACTACAGTCCTTCAGGCTCCCCAGGGAGTGTTATCCTGTCATCAGTGCATAAGCAGACTGATTCCCACCACTCTTGAGTGAAACATTTTTATTTTAAGACATAAAACTATGAACTTATACCACCAGATGAAAGATCACTCTTATCTATATCTGCTCTAACAGGCAAGGATGGGTTGGGAAGATGTTCCTCAAAGAATTCCTGAATGAGCTCCACCAGTTTCCTTTCATTTCCTTCAAGGAAGCAATTCACAAAAAAGGTAGGGTCTAGGATTTTTCTCACTATGTATTAGGTTGTGATTTGCATGATGGGGTCTCTTTGCATAAGTATCTAGAATACAAAATTTCTATGGCATAAGAAGTCCCAACAAGTTGGAAGTTTAAAAAAACTTCTTTTTTAAAATTCTCATGAGGAAGATCTTGTTTCAACTGCCATCAATTTTATAAAAATCCCACTCAATGAATCAAGGAAAGGCTGTATATGCTGTTTGTCTGGAATTTAGTAAAGCCTTTGACACTCTTTCCCACAGCATTTGCCTGGATAAACTGGCTACTGATGGATTGGATGATGGGTAGCTCTTCACTGGGTAAAAAATAGTCTGGATGGCTGGGCTCAGAGAGTGGTGGTGAATGGAATTAAAACCAGCTGGTGGACAGTCACGAGTGGTGTTCCACAGGGCTCTGTACTGGGGCCTGTTCTCTTTAATGTCTTTATCTGAATGAGGGATTCGAATTTACATTCAGTACACTTGCAGATGACACCAAGTTAAGCAGGAGTGTTGATATGCTTGAGGAAGCTCTACAGAGGGATCCAGACAGGCTGGATCAATGGGACAAGGTCAGTTGTAGAAGGTTCAAGACCCGAAGTGTCAGGTCCTGTGCTTGGTTCACAATAATTCCCTGCAATGCTACAGGCTTGGGGAGGATTGACTGGAAAGCTGCCTGACAAAAAAGGACCTGGGGTGTTTGTTTACAGCCACCTGAATATGAGCCAGCAGTGTGCCCAGGTGGCTAAGAAGGCCAACAGCATCCTGGCTTGTACCAGAAATAGTGTGACCAGCAGGACTAGGGAAGTGATTGTACTTCTGTACTCAGCACTGGTGAGGCTGAACCTTGAATACTCTGTTAAGTTTTGGGTCCCCCACTACAAGAAACACATTGAGGTTCTGGAGCATGTCCAGAGATGGGCAACGAGGTTGCTGAAAGATCTAGAGCACAAGTCTTATGAGGAATGGCTGAGGAAAGTGGGGTTGTTTAGCCTTGGGAAAAAGAGACTGAGTGGAGACCTTCTCACATGGCGAGACTTGGTCTCTTCTCCCAAGTAACAAGTGATAGGACAAGAGGCAATGGTGTCAAGTTTTGCAGGGGAGGTTTAGACTGGATATTAGGAAAAATTTCTTCACTTAAGACACATGACGCCCCTTCATTACTCCATTGTTCCTCCATTACTCCTTATAATCTCTTCTTCCCCATTGTTACTTGAGACACACAAAAGTTCTCAAAAGCCATTGGAGCTGCCCTTTTCCTCCTGCAGGATCAATGTAGCTGACTTTCTTGTTTCAGGAATAGAAATGTGGCCTGCATGATGCAGAGCAAGATTTCTCCTTTCCCAAACCCTTCAACACTTATGTCCGGAATATATAGCTACCATTTGAAAAGTGCCTATGATGACGGAGTCTTCAGGACTGAAACATGAACTCTCTCAGATTAAAAGTAGGATGGTCCTCTGTGATCCCCATCCCATCATGCATGTGGATGTGATGGCAAGAAGTAAGATGTGAGTTCCTTCTGATGACGGAGTTACCTAAAGCTTTTGACAGACACTTTCAGACTAGTGCCCCAGGAACATTATTGCTATTAATGATAAATGAAGCAGACAAACAGTCTTATTCCAGCAGTACTTTGAATGTGGAAGTACTGAGGCATATGTTTTACAACTGCCAATTGTCACCTGTTTTGCAGTAGTCACAGCAATGCTTGAACAGTGTTACAACCAGAGGTGTCAGCGCTTTTAAGCCCTAAGTTCCTGCTGACACACAGCCTTCTATAATAGATGTGTAATGTGTTCCTTTAGTCACCAGTGACGTTAATTAGTGAAACAAAGCAGTTTCAAGCTACACGCAGTTTATAGTCTCGACCAGATGATGTCTGTCTTTTATTTTCCTGTGATTCACAAAGCATACAGGAATACATTACAAACACACCATGCTTGGCAAAAAGGTCTATCTGAAGCTATCAGGTAATCTAATAGGTACCAACTGCTAGGAGTACAGTGCATCTGTGAACTGGCACAACTTCTAAGTAAACAGAGGGAAGGGCTTTTGAACTGACTGTTTCTGATGAAACTGAACAGCCTATGCCTCACAGGTTCACTGTTCAGGTTTACAATACTAACCATGTTTCTCTGACACGGCAGATCCCACGGGGATAATCTGACAACCCAGATCCCATGTGGTCCCTCAAAATAGCTTCTAAATCCTATGTCAATAAAGTGAAGAGAAGCACATGAAATAGTGGTCTTCCTGGCTGCTCTGTCTCAGCAACTAATTACACTCTGTAGACCCAGGGTAATTTGTTTAGGTGAAAGTTAATAAGAAGCGTAAATAACAAATATCATTTGTAGGCACTTGTAGAAGCTTGTAGGCTTTTGCCTGAGAAGTTAGCTTATAATTTTTTTCTTTTAGTAGGTGCCCTTTGCATATCAGCTTTATGAAACCCGAAGTTTCCTATTTTCCCTGAAACAGGCTGCTGGATGTACTGATATTCTCTTAGGGACTGTTGAGCAGCAACAATTAAAAAAAAAGAAAGGACATGAAGAGTGCTCAGGAAATTAGGTTTTTAATTCAAAGCTCTCAGTATATTTTAGATGCTTAACTTCAGTTTCATAAAACTGAATTTGATAATGGTCTTGTGAGACCTCACCTGGAGTACTATGTCCAGCTCTGGATACCTCAGCACAAGAAGGACATGGACCTGATGGAGC
>WTSP01004144.1:0-12719 GCA_025331215.1 Actenoides lindsayi
GGGGATATGGCTTAGTGGTGGACTTGGTAGAGTAGGGTTAATGGTTGGACTTGATGATCTTAAAGGTCTTTTCCAACATAAATGATTCTGTGATTCTATGATTCTATGAAAATAAACTTGAGCAGGAGAGTTCTGTGTTGTGTACGTGGTCGATATGTGCAGGATGGGTGTTCTTCTCATGTGAGAAATTCCAAAACAGAAAAAAGGCAGATAGGATATCAGAAATGCTTAGGAACTGCAAATCTGGAAGGACCCCTGTTGCTCAGTTCAAGACATAGATTTGTCTATTTTTTTTAATTTAAATCACACTTTCTCTTTTTCTTTTTTAATGCTTTAACCTAACAAATTTCTAAGCCAAAAGTTTTAAAGCCAAATAGAAATGAATTTTTCTCACTTTGAAAACCGTTGTATCATCACATGTCAAGATATGTGAATCCATTTTACAGAAATTACTTGAAACAGAAATTAATGGATGCTAACCTTTTCCTTTAAAATGGTTCAGTTTGAAGAAATGGGCATTTTCTGCCAGAAGCATTTTAATGATAAATTTATTACCAGGTCTATCATATGCTAGATTTCCATGATTAAAGTTCCACCTCAGTGACCAAACTGTGTCAGAAAATGACCTGTCATCCTTCTTTCATGTCTGCAGTTATCAAAATTTCAACCATCATGTTCTACTGTAAAGATGGGTGCTAAACCTTACCTCTTTTGGTGACAAAATTAATGTTATCATTAAAGTAAAACAATCCAAAAATGAATCATAAGGGAAAACAGGTGCACTGCTAAAATAATCAGTTTTATTTAAAATCTATGTGCCATTGATGTGTTTTCCTAAATCAATCTCAAAACTGATGGGATTTGTTTAGCTTTGGAAAAGCACAGGCATATGTTTCATTGGCAAATACCATAATTGAATAAATCCACATACAACTCAAAGCGGAGAAAGTTAATGTGCACAGAATATGAATGAAAACACTTATATTTATACTACGCTCAACAAACTCCATGTTTTGTTGACCTGATGTTAAGTACACGAGGACAAAATTGCTGACAGAGACCTGCGTTTTCTAGGCCAGGGTTGCTGGCATTTTGCTAAGCCTGCATGTTTGCCAGCAGAGCCACTGAATCAGTGACACTGGCTGCAAAAGGCTTCATTCATCTGTTTCTAACAGAGTTAAGGTGGCCCTTGGAAAGAACTGAGGATGCAATTTAGAGCAGAGACAGATGCTATTCTGAGCAAGAAGAAATCACTGAGTTAGCAAACTGGCTTAAACTAGTCCTTCAGGCCAAAAAGAAATATGCTAAATCATCTAGGGACAGAGGGATAATTGCAGCAACAATGTCCAATTGCTTTCATTTTAATTGACACACACTGCATACATATTGACTAATGAAACAGAAAAAGCAGTCGGAAATGGGCGACTCCGGAGGTCAGTTGTTTTATAACTGAAATATTTCTAGCTGGCAAAGGGTTCTGTGAGAATGAGGATTCACTTAGACTTTGGGGACATTTCTTTTTGCAAAAACTGTGGGGCTGTTATTAACTTCCAGTAACCCACATTCTGGAAAGCAGTTTCTTTTCTCTGTATTTCTTCATTGTGCTTCATTACAATTTAATAAGGACATTTACCCTCAATTAAGCAAATCATCCAAGCAGTAGCTTACTCCTCGTTGCAATGAATTGGTTTTGTCAAATGCGGGTTTAATTGTGTGTGAAGTATCTTGCTGAATCAGGATCTCTGTGTGTATATCTCTCTGTCAAAACCTTTCCTTAGCTACTGGCATGCTCATGTACATGGGGTTCAGGGTATCCATGTCTTTAACTCCACTTACTGCTCCGATCTCCGTGCCTCACAGAACGTCAGCTGTAACTAAATAATTCCCCCATAATGGTCAAACTCACCCACGTTGTTAATACTGACAACTGCATTAACCGGCTAGCGAGCTCGTGTTACGGAGTGATTCTGTCACCACAGCTCTGCCACTCGGTACAAGGCCTGGGGTGGGATGCTACAGTTTTTGGAAACTGTGCCTCTGTAATGAAGCCTCTTTGCCAGACTCAGCCGCTGTGTGAGCACTGAGCCAGAAAAAGCACTCAGGTACACTTCATCTTGACTCACCTCATGTCCACCAGCACCATGGCAAGCCCCTCAGTCCCACTCTGACACCAATAACAAATACTTGGCTTTATCCCTCTTATTTCAGAACTCATGTTGCAAGGTGCAAGTCAAAAGTTGCTGAATTATCAGCTTTCCTAAGAATCGTTCAAGTCCTACACCACTGAACAACAGCATGGAAGTGATCATAGAAACTGCACTAAATAACTCAGAATAGCAGAGATCTCCGTGGGTCCTCTATCAACACATACATGTCTACACAAGACACCAAGAAACTTCAAAGAAGTAATGCATTTTCTTACCTGCTTTTTCCTTACACAGCTTCTGAAACAGCACCTATAAGACAGAAATTAATTTTTCTTTAATAATTATACATTTTTTTCTTTCAAGTAAGTTTCACATTTCCAGATGACAATATATGTCATTTTTCAACATCATCTCCACCTTAACACAGGGCATTAAATCCAAAGCTCATCAATAAAAATCATGAGGAATATCTAGTTTTGCTTGCTAAGGACAACCTTGTGCCCAGTCCCAAACCAGGTTCACCTGTCTTGCAGGGAGTGACCTTAGGAGCAGTCTCTGGCATAAGCAAGGTATATGCCACAAGGATTCATAAGGTTTAGTACATTGGAACGTGCCTGAAAGTGTCTCATGATGCTGGAGAGGCTCAGGGAGCACAGAAGCTGCCAGCAAGATGTGTGGGCAGCTGTACTGACAGGTGGGAAACAGAGGACACTTTGTCTATAGCAGCTTGGAGTGACAGAGTGATGGTTCCTGTTCATCTGTGACCAGGAGAGGGTCCCTCTGTCCAAGGGATGTGGCCAAACAGACTTGCTGTGCTGTTTTCTTCATATTTTTCATCTCCCTGCTTTAGGTCTGCCACGCTAACTGAAAGTGGTACCATTAATACCATACTTGGATGCACCTCTTGCTCCATTTCTTTTCTCTTTCATAGCTTTCAGTGCCCAAATGAGGAGGTTGTTGCCAGTGATTCAATGCACATCACCCATTCTCCTTTTATATGATAGATCCATCAACTCTCCAGCAGTGCAGCTTGTAAATTAAAGTAGCATAATGTGTGAAACTGCACCTAATTATTTCTTTTAGTAAACTGAAGGCTGAACTGATTCTTCCAGGTACTACTGAACTCACAGGTGTGAAGTGCCCCAGTTGAAAAGGCAGCCACTCCTGTACCTTGCAGTGACACACTCCCTGTTCTGATCAACTGCTTGTCCCCACATGAACAACCATCTGCACCCTTCCATCAGATGTACCAAATACTCTGTTATCTCTTCAGTCAATATTGTCTCTGCAGCCTCTGTAGAAATTTGTCTATAAAAACATGGGGTTTATTTACCTTTTATTTAGTGAAGAACTTTACTGAGATATTGGAAATTTCCTCCTCTAAGCACGGAGCTGAACTAGTTAAGCATCTCTCTTAATAATAGGAAAAGCACAGCTAGACTGCAAGTTTTTTTCCTTCCACAAGGCAATTTCATTGTAAAAAAAGCCTCTTCCTTCATTTGAAAGTCTGCCTGAGCAGCAGCTGAAGTTAGCCTGTCTTTTTTTCCAGCAGAGACCAAGTGAGGTGATCACTTCTAGATGGGAAAATAACAAGTGGCTGAATCTAGATCAGGTTTTGTTAATGGCAGTTTGTAGTGTGGCTTTAGCTCCAAGTCGAGGCCAGCTGTGGCTCCTGCACATTGCTGTGTGCTTGTCTGAACTGAATTGATCTGAACACATTTCAACCAGGCTCCTTTTCAATTTTTAGCTCAGTGATGGTAAAATGCCCACGGAGACTGGAGTTGAGCCCCCTTCCCTAGTGAGAGCCCACCAGTGCCAGGCTCTGTGGTACCTGCACAGACCTTTGTGCCAGACCTCTTCTGCTCTTAGTCACAGATGCCTCCCCCTAGGTCTTCTACAGCCTACCAAGGGAGAATGTGCTTTTGATTCCCATCTAGCTGAAAAAGAAATTCAATTTATTTCCTGAATTTTTATACACTGGCTCATTCTAAGAAGAGTAAGGAGAAGAACTACAGCACTACAAGCCAAAATTTCTCTAGCAGCATCACTTAAGGAGTCAGTGCCGAACCCTCAGGAAAGGACTCTAGCAGAAGCATCTCAGTTCCATAGAGGAGTGAGAAATTCAGACACGGGCTGTATTAATTGGCAAAGGACAGAAAGATCCTGTATCAGCATGCTGGGTTTTTGGGCTGCCTTTCTGCATGAGGAACATCATTCTGTCCCTTCACTGTGCAGCAAACTGCATTGGTCTAAGTCACCCCACTGGGGACAAGCACCTGATTTTTATCATAGAATCACAGAATCATTTTGGTTAGAAAAGACCTTCAAGATCATTGAGCCCAATCATTAACCTAACACTGCCAATCCCACCACTAAACCATGTCCCTAAACACTTTATCTACCTGTCTTTTACATACTTTTAGCATCACAACACTGGCATAAGCACACTGGAGGTGGTGCCTAAATTACTCCACTGAATCTTGGGATAGGCACTTCTTGAAGAATACATAAACAATGTGTGAATCAAAATAAATATGTCAGTGCTGCTTCTGTGTTCTAGCACAGCCAGAAGGGCACCAGCTATTATGAAATCAAACCCAGGCTATGTTAACTTCCAAAATCTTTTTAGGATGCCATACAACAAGGATGCAAATTGTTGCTGGAACAATCCCAAAGTAGCAACAGAAAGCTGCCAACTGAAATTGATTTATGGAAATAATAATGATAATGCACTATATAACTGATTGTATAACAAAATACATTTACTGGAGGACTAGCATCCCATCTGAGCAGCATGGCACCATCTAATCAAATATATAGAAACCATGGGCCAAGAGAGTACAACTCTAGCCAAAAGGCTGTTGCAGCACCTGCTGCTATGAATAATAAAGAAATCATTTGCTTACAACTCCAGCTGGAGCAATTTTGCAAGTGGAAGTGTCCAACAGAAGCCAAAGACAAATATACTCTGCTGATAAAACCATGCTTTATTTGCTGAAGCATGTAAACCAGCACGCAGAGAACAGAAATGTAATAGATACTGGGTCTATTTCTCCCACCTGTCTCAGCAGTCCTGTGTCTCAGCAGGGCCATCCCACATTCACCTATGCAAGCAAAGGTCCCCAAGAAGCCTGCCTGTGTGGTGGCACTACCCTTTACTTTAATATGAGGTCAGGATGAGCCAGTCTGGTGAATCAGGCAAGCCTACTCTCAGCAGTGGTGCAGCTAGTTCAAGGGACAACCTTCAATGAAGTGAAGCTTGGAGGGCTCATCTACACTGCTAAATAAAAGATGGGCATTGATGAAACCGAAGCACCATGTGTGGATTTGTCCACCTGAGTCAGCAGTTCTGGCTTTGTTACGAACTGCTCTGAAGAGCTCTGCTTGCAGTAAGCCAGCTATTGGAATTCCTCAGAAGTGGGGATGAGGGGACATGTGGTGCCACTTGGCTTTGGGCCACATTTATATTGCCCTATAAACACAGCCTCTGAGTCCAGCATATGAAATGTATGAGTCCAGTACAAATGAACAAGACGTCCAGAGAGAGAATTTGTTAGAAATCATTACCTGAATCTGAACTGCACAGAGCAAGATGAAAATAACCTCTCTGTTCAACAGATATCTAAGACCAGGTACAACTTTAAGCATGTGAGCAACCTCATTAAAGCCACCTTTCACTTGCAGAGCCATCAATGTGAGAAAGTGTATTTGGGTCACAGAGCACAGGAGGAAAGAAAGACTGTGGATCTGTCAGTGGGAGGAAAGTGAATATAGTGCATTTATAAAGAACCTGAAAGATTTTCCTGAAATACATTCTGTGTGGAAACAAATTACTCAAATTAACTCCTTGGATTAAGTGGAAGTGAAGGTAGAATAAAAAAGCCCAGTATTATAAACTCAACAAGCAAAATGAACACAATCATCAAAAAATTGTTTCTCTAAAGTATACAAAATCTTTCATGGTTATACGTGATCACGGTACAGAACTCATCAAACAACTGGATTAAGGGATTTAATAATGTTGCAGTAAGCTTATTGTCACATAAAAGCTATTTTCTGACACAGAAGATGAATATGAAATGGTTGACTTGAATAACTTCAAAATGATTTTAATTTGCAACACTACAAGAATTCTGTAATGCCAGCCAACTCCATAATATCATATACCATTTAAAAGAAAAAAAAAAGACTATTTTATATCCAAGTCTTTTGCTTCCCTCTTCCCTATCAACTCCTATTAGTTATTAGCTATTTTATGCTACAATTTCAAATATGCTCAAATCTGCCACTGATATTTCAGAGTACCTGTCAAATTGCAATCATTCACTCTTGGGAAAACACACACTCAAAAAAAAAAAAAAGGTAATTAGTGTATCTGTCCAGCAT
Source organism: Actenoides lindsayi (assembly GCA_025331215.1). Taxonomy (NCBI): domain Eukaryota; kingdom Metazoa; phylum Chordata; class Aves; order Coraciiformes; family Alcedinidae; genus Actenoides; species Actenoides lindsayi. The sequence continues at coordinate 6,534 of WTSP01004144.1, forward strand.
GCAAATAGCTCTCCTGGATGTTTAATAAAAAGCCAGAGAATTTATTCAACATAGATACGGTATGAAAAACATCACTGCTATCAAATAAACCCTGGCATTTGGACTACTTGACATCTGCTGTTAATAAAAAAGGCTTTGGATCCTGCAAGCTTAAGTTTTGCGGTGAGCAACCAGCAGCACCACTCTGAAACACAACACTTCCTTCAGAGGAAAAAAAGGATAAATCAGTACAACTTTTTAGTGGTTAGCTGATACAGAAGAAAAGCACTCTGAGCTGGAAAATGTGCTGCAAAGTATAAAGACTGAAAATCCTGCTGGTTCTTTATTCCAGCAATTCAATAATACGCTAGGCTTTAATTAAAGCAACACATAGACAGTTCTAAAGGAGGAAACCAGCAATCCACACGCAAAACTCAATCATCTGATCATCAGGCTTATTAGATCCTTTCAGAAAGATATTGACAGAGGGAAAGAAAATCCTGGTTAATACTTCAAAATAAAATTCTACAGTCCTAAAGGGGAAGTAATATTATGACACCAAGCAATACGAGCCTTAACTTGAAGTTGCTTGGCTGCACGATGAGGTCTTCAGTCTGGATTACACTTGCAAGTTCCCTAGAGAGCATTAGTCAGCTGAGAATAATGGCAATATTGAAGTTACCCCATAGAAAACACTGCTGAGATCGCTGTGTCAGAAATCCGATTTCTCTCAGAGACTTGGCTCCGATCGTTGGTACAGGCTTGAAATCTCTGTTGGATTTAAGTGCTTACGTGGTATCTTCAAAAGCTGACAACAGGGATCGTAATTTTCCTTTACAATACAACCACTGTGGAGGTGTTCTTAGAGACCATGTTTAATATACAGCCTGAGCATTATTTAAGAAGTCCCTTGGGGCGTGGAAGACAGGTCTTCTTGGTTGGATACCTGCTGCATCACAATGCGTTGGCCTCCTAGCTATGTTAGTAAGTAGGGGGAGGGGAAATTCTCCATTTCTTCCATTGAGGTACTGTGCTGCAAACTACTCATGACTGATGGAGTCAAAGAAAGAAAGAAGAGGAAATAGCTCCCCACTCTGCAGTCAAGCAAGTTCACTTGCTCATTCACAAGAGGTGGGGCCAGCAGGTTGAGAGAGGTGATTCTCCCGCTTTACTCCACTCTTGTGAGATCCCACCTGGAGTACTGTGTTCAGCATAAGATATAGACCTGCTCAAGTGGGTCTAGAGGAGGGCCACAAAGGTGATCAGGGGGCTGGAGCACCTCTCCTATGAGGACAGGCTGAGAGAGTTGGCCTTGTTCAGCCTGGAGAAGAGAAGGCTCTGGGGAGACCTTATAGTGGCTTTTCAGTACAGGAAAGATGAGGAGGGACTCTTTATCAGGGGGTGTAGTGATAGGACAAGTGGTAAGGGCTTTAAACTGTAAGAGGGAAGATTTAAAATAAATCATAGCAATAAATTCTTTGCTGTGAGGGTGGTGAGGCACAGGAACAGGTTGCCCAGAGAGGCTGTGGATGTCCCATTCCTGAAAGTGTTGAAGACCAGGTTCAATGAGGCTTTGATCAACCTGATCTAGTAGAAGGTGTCCCTGCTCATGGCAGGGGGGGGGTGAAACTAGATGATCTTTAAGGTCCCTTCCAACCCAAACCAGTCTATGATTCTGTTCTGTTCTATGAAGTGAGGAAACTTGGGGCCAGGTGCTCTTTTCAAGACATTAATATATGGAATAGGAGAATATTAAGAATTCAATGTTCTTAAGCTGTTTTCATCATGGCATTTTAAAACACTGTAACACATGAAGAATACTGACAGCACTGATCAAGGCAATCTTGTTCCTCACATGAATGTTAACTTCATCATTTGTTACTGGACTGGACAGAGTGCCCTTGCTGGACCCAAAGCCCAGGGTGCATTTATGAGCCCTTTATCATCCACACTGCATAACTGCTGGGTCACCCTTAGCTCTATTTTGAACTGCTCCAATTTCCCTACAAATTAAACTTTAACATAGTTTCAAGAGATTGGGGACTGCTCCCAAATGGCAGAATGAAGGTAGATTCTGCTCTAGATCTTTTTCTTGCTATCCTGCAGAGTCCCTCAACATCATCTCTGCATCCTTTGTACCCTTAAACATCTCCTTGTGCCATACTCTGAGGCACGCAGCACATGTCCATTCCCTAAAACCCTTACATCATGGCTGTCAGCACAACTATCACTTCATTGTGGGCAAAAAAGATCCCATGTGCAAAATAACAGTTAAGTTTCAGAACCACAGAAGGCCACAAAGAGCACAGTGGAGAGCCAGGGCCAAGTGCTACAGAGGATGGACATGCTCAGTCTTCTCTGCACGGTCCCTCAGCTCTCTCTCATACACACCTTTCTTTAATTATATATCACAAGTAAGTTTCTGAAGGCAAATTTTCCCAAAAGGAGCTTGTAAGGTTTTGAATTATTGGCTTGAAAATATATTTATAGATTACAGGTGCTGATCTGTCCAGCGGAATGAAGCTAAGAAATTAATTTAACTAAAGCGGTAAGACAATGAATGGATAATGCTTCCAAAATGATCACCAGTCAGCAGTCTGTCCATGCAACACCCTAGTGAACCGATCAAGTATCCTGAAATAAAAAAGTTGCCAAGAGGGGACAGCAGCATACTGAGTCATGGGAACTCTCCTCCCTCCAATGGAAGGTCACAGAAGCCAAGATACCAGCCCCTGTTTACTTTGCAGATCTTTGTTAAATTGGGGCTGAACCCGAGAAGATAGTCTGATGTTGTCAATATCTTTAGAAAAAAGCACTGTTGGATCCTAAAGAAGTTAACATTAAAAGTATTTCCCTTATATTAGCTTATAGCACAGCTGTCATAGTGACAGATGGCTACTTCAGGTATCCTCAAATATAATAATGTTCCATATTTTCGAAGCTAAACAAGTGTGTAAAAAATAATAAATATTGTTCCAGTTACTGCAAAAAAAAAAGAAAGATGTAGTTTAAATATATACCAGCTTACTTGAAATTAAGGGGTACGTGTACCCCAGCAAAGCAGAGGTTTGGCTGGATTCATAAATCAACATTTATAAAATGTGATGCAAGTTGAAAGGATTTCTCATGTGTCTTCCCTTTTCTAGTGTAGCTCATGGAAACATTTGCTGCTGTCTAACCTGCACTCCAGTGTGTTACTGACAACGAACCAAACTGGTCATAAATGAGTCCCAGTTCTGTAGAAGCACTGCAGACATGGTGTTTCCACAGGCATTTTAAACCTCTGGCACTCCACCTCAGTTTCCTGAGAGCTATGTAAAATTTCAGGGGGTTGTCGAGAAAGGAATTTGAATAAAATAAACTGGGTTTCTCTATAGCTGATGCAGAGGAAGTATAATTTAGGGAAGTATAATTTGCTTTTAACTGGTAAAAGCATATAAATTGTCTTTTTCATGGTTTCTATGAGGGTCTAGCATATAGAACCTTTTAATCCTCTGCAAAGAAAATTGTACCCTAGTATTTTATGATGGTATTTCTAAAATGAGTTGAAGAGATTCAAGCATTCAGAGGAATTCAGAGGTCACAGAAATGTCTTTTGAAAACCCTGGATTTAATATACTAAGCTGTAGCCTAAAAAGATGAAATACTGTAAATACTGCCTGCAGACATAAAAGCATATTGAATAATTGCACATTTAAAGAACACTTAATAAATATTTGAAAATTATTTTCTCCAGTTTAATGATTTAGTTAGCAAAATAAAACTTGGTATAAAATGCATATTACTTTATTCTAAATATTCCTTTCAAATCTTACACCAAGATCAGTGCTCATTTGAAAAGCACTGACATTAAAAAAAAAAGATTTATTCAATTGTTTTCTTCTACTTCCTACAGATCTGTATTTATTTTGCCAATGTACTTTTGATAAAAGTCTAGAAAGTAATAACACATTTCATTTGGCTGCAGTTTTGCTACCACCATTCTACCTTTGCTTTTCCTGTGATTTCTTCTATGGGATAAAAGATAACATGACACTGTTTGCTATTCCATGGTGGCCTTTGGAGGTGGATTTAACCTCCATCATAGCTCTGGTTCTGCCATCACAGGACAGATGACTGACTAACTGCAGCAGCTCTAAAGAGCTAACTGGTCTCTTAAATTCAGCCCCAGTGCAACTAGTTGAAATTTGAATGTGAAACTTTATTATTTAATAAACAGTGAAAAGCCTTTATGTTGAGAACCAATGATACAAGAATCAGTAGAAGCAGTAAGTTGGAGACTGCAATTACTGAGGATTTTTTCCACACCTTTTTTCCATTTAAAAATTCAATCAACACAACTTTTCAACAGAGAAAGCAAATTATCTGATTGGTTAAAATGAAAATTTTTTTTTTTTCAGAAATACAGATACATAAAACTCCAGAATATTATTTTGCTGTAACATATCCATGGTAATTTTCTTAAATTTTCAGGCATTCTAAATTATGTCAGTGGAAGTCCACGTTCTACGAAAAGCAAGCTGTTGTCATTATTTTGCCCTTTGTGGCCAGCTGAATATACCTAAGACACAAAATACAGACATCCCACTGCAGAAGCAGATGCCCCTCATCCCTACAAGGTGACCAGGGCCTGGTCCTACCCAGTTAAAAATGGTGATATATCCCCCTCTTTTTCACTTCTACAAACTCTCCACAGCATCTGCCACTTTTGTACTTTCAAATAGGCTTTTATAGTAGTCAGTATTTTAAAATGTAATTAAAATCTAACCTGACAGTTTGGTATTGTTTTATGGCACCATCAGGAGAAAAGGAGGTGCAGGCATTTAGTCAAGGAAACAGTTTGAGGTACACATATCCAAGTTTGGTCCACGTGGTGTCCTGAGTGTTCATTTCGCCCTGCCCCATTCCCAATGCCCATTCTCTGTGATCATTTCCTTACAGGACACAGTTTTGCCACCTCTCAGCAAGTCTGGTTCCGATAAAAAAATGTCCTCCTTATGATGCTTCTACCCAGGAGCTCTGAGTCATTTTGAACTCTCGACTCTGCAGCGGGACTAGCACCAACGTGCTTAGAACTGTGCAATTATCAATTAATGCTCAGCCCTGCGTTAAGATAACCAGTTATGCTTCTGTATAAACAAGAACATGAATAGAAACAAGAGATAACGTAGTTGTCAGAATATATGTGTGGGTCAGGTGGAAATGTGATGGGGTGGAGGAGGGAGGAAGACAGACAAAAAGAAGAGCAATGACTGCCAAATGGCAATGGACAAAAGCGAGAAGCGAGAACAGTCCTTGTTTTTTACAACCCTGGAACAATACAGTGAGTCACACACTGCTATCATTTTTACCCTCTTGAGTAGGAAGAAGTGCTATATCTATTTTAAAGATAAAATGAAGTGGGAAAGGTACAAGAGGTCACATAACAACAAAGAGAGGCATGAAAGCTGGGACTCTGCAATGGGAAATGAGTGACTTCTAACACAAACAGCAGTTAGCATTAATCCATGGCAGAACATGAAAACCAAGCCTTGTGAGCTCTGGCTAGGTCTGTAGTGTTATTTTAGCTTGGCTCAGAGTAGCATTTGCTGGAAATGAACTTCAGGCTGCCATTAGCAGCAGTTTGTTTGTTTTCACTATCAGGTGTCCACAGAAATGTTTCATGATGGCTAGGCTCTAAGTGGATATCAGGTATTCTCCTGGATAGTCAATAAAACCAATCATTGTATTACAACCTCAACCAAAATTGCACATCTTCCAGAAAACACATATTAGCAATCAGTTAAATCTTGGTCAGCATTTTGAGGAAAACCAAAATAAATCAGGTTGGTTCAGTGGACAGTTTTCAGTAAAAGATAAAGCAGGGATAAGTGAAGAATAATGTATTTTATTCAAAAGAGGTACTGAGGACTACAGAAATTGTGCATAGTAGAAGCATTCCTTCTGAGAACACCTGTGGAAATATGTTAGGTAGCACCTCTGCCTCTTCTAGTGTCATAGAATCATAGAATAGTTTCATCTGGAAGAGACCTTCAAGAGTCCAACCTTATTCCTAGCCATATCAAAAACCACTAAAACATGGCCCTAAGCACAACATCCAACCGCTTCTTAAACACTTCCAGGGATGATGACTCCACCACCTCCCTGGGCAGGCCATTCCAATGCCTGACAACCCCTTCTGTAAAGAAATGCTTCCTAATATCCAGC
>WTSP01004145.1:0-18591 GCA_025331215.1 Actenoides lindsayi
GGTGGTAATGTAATTATATCTAGTGAGGAGTAACAATTAAAAGTGCACATATTGAGCATGCACAGTCAGAGCTGCGCTGAACAGCCCAGTATTTCAAATAAATACAATATTTAATTTTATCAAAATACCATACAGCATGGTAACCATTTACAATTATTGCTCTAATAAAAGTGTTATCAAAGAGCACTTGTTGACTTGTTATATAATACCTTATTAATATCCCAGGATACTTAAACTGCAGCCTATATGAGTTAAGAACCTGGAATTACTCAAAATACTCAAAATTCCCACTTGCTTCTAATAGTAACATAAAATATTTCTGCTACCTGTCTTACCGTATTGTCAGTACTTTATTTTTTTTGTTTATGTCTCACTTTTCTATTGCAAACAAACATCTACTGATGTTGTGTTATCCTCATAAATGACTGGTGCAAATGAAACATTCTCAGCAATTTTACCACACTAACAGAAACTGAATGACTTCTATATAGACTGACCATAACTAAAAATGTTCAGCATTGGCTTCAGCTTTAACAACAGATATAGTAATTTAGTGTAATCCATTTCCAGGATTTCAAGTTCTCAGACACAGTTTTTGACCCTTTCTAAATCTGACCTTTTCCAGAACTAAACAACTAAGTTTGCAAATAAAATATAAACATCAACTAAAATGAACATACAACAGTCAGAAGATGAAATAAATACAAAGATTGCACAAGACAGTCAGATGTAAACACTTTGATTTTCCAAACGACATCCTTGAAGAGGTTGTAGCATCTGAAATACAAATTCAATGGCTGCTTTGAGGCAGTTTTGTCATCAGTGAGCTTTTCTGTAATGCTGTTATCTCATCTTCTTTACACATTGTCAAGATTTGATCTTCCAGAGCTGAAAATGTTAGAGCAGTAAATCAACATCATTTCTCATCTCATTTTTCTCATCTCATGTTTACCACAACACCATTTTTTTTTCTTTTGTTGCATATTCTACGATACATAAATTTTACATTCATTTACCTCTAATAGAAAAAAAATGGGTAGCCATCAGCAAACTCAATGGGCTTTGTGCTACAGGGTTGTGGAAACTAATGTGCCTCATAACCTGCATCTAGAAACAGTTTCCAGAGTTCGTAGTTCAGAGGGTGCCAGAGAGTAGGATCTAACAAGATAGCCCTTCAGCCATGACAAAATGACACTGTGTAAGACTGGTCATGGCAATACTCTATCTACTGTAATACTTCACTGCAATGCAAGACAAGAATCACCTGCATACCTTAAAGAGCTACAAAGTCAACAGTGAGGAATTCAAGAGAGAAATCAGATCTAGGATATGAAGAAAATTTAAACAAGTTCTTGCACTCATGGGTATAAATGTCTTTGCATTTATATCTAAGAATTCTTGTAATTATGTGTCCTAAATGAAGTTAGAAAGCCATGAAAATGGGGGGGGGGGGAAGTTAAAAGGGTTACTTAGACAAAGGTATCACTACTCTTCTGATGCAGCTTAAATTTCATAATCATTTTCAAACAACACATCTTTTAGTTAATGCTGTTAAGAATTCATGAGGCTACAATGTATGACCCATCATAACATTCTGAACGCCATGGTGAAAAAAAAGCATGCTTATCAAGTAGTTACCTTTAGATTAAATCCAAGCAAGTCACTGATGACACCAGAAACAGCTGACAGGATGACTACTTGGGTGATATTATAAAGCAGTGGATTCATGGTAAGTCCATATAATCTAAAGGGACTGTCCAGTTCCTAGTAATGCAAAATAATGACATAGTTAAAAGCAAAAATTATACAAAGGGATTTTTGTTCATATATGTACTGAGCAATATTACGTAGTTCAGGAAGTCTTCAAGTCACAGTGGAGTAAAACATTCTGCTGTTCTTCTATGTATAAAAAACAATATGCAAGAAAATGCACATCACATTGACTGTTGATTGACAGTGTGTCTAAATAAGCCTTCAAAAAACTGGAGGCTATCCACCTAGAGCATCTACCACTGTGCTCATGGAGCCAGGAAACAGAGTGCTAGTTTTCCTGGCACCAAGATGCCATCATTTTAGAATTCCTTATAATTTTCCAGAAATCACCTTCAGTGTAAAAAATGCTGACAGACAGCGGAACGACAGAAAAAAAAAAAACCAAGAAAAGAGAGATTACCTCAGGAATGTTACCTGAGGAAGGTTACCTCACTACTATGAAAAATAAACAAAACTGTCTTTCCTAATTCAATTCTCATTCCTTTCTGCCAATTTTGAGAACAATTACTGATGAACATAGCCATAAAAGGAAGATAAAGGGAAAAAAAATTACTAATAACCATTTAACTGCCAATATTTTATTTTTTTTTTATTACAAGGATCAGAAATTATCCAGAATTAATCTGCATCAAAACCTCAACAAAGACGCTATTTCACCAATCTTCACTTACTGGTGTGTGAATAAAGTCACTCAAAGTTTTCTGGACTAGAAATATGTCAAATAAAGGAAGAAAAAAAGATTTTTAAAATACAAGAGTAGGTTATACAAAGTATAACAACTATGACTGCTTTGGTCATTTATATTTTCTAGCTTTAAATTCATCTCTTATTCCTCTCCTGCTTTACATCCTGGCCTTAACCAAGATCTTATAAAACCTTTTTTTCATAAAGAAAAATTTCAAAGCTTCAACTTCTTCCAAAAGAGGTGAAATAAGAATCAACAACTTTTAGCTTAGATGAAATGTGGTATAAAACTCTGCTGCAAATAGAAAAGATATAAAATACATGATTATGAGAAGAACAGCAGAGGAATCCTTCATGGAAAAAGTTTTTAAATTTTGGATTCATCTTACAGATTTTTGGGAGTAAGAGAACAATAAGAATATTCAACGTAATATTGTCTTCAGTAAAAGCTTAAGGATCAAAAACATCCAAACCCAACTTTTATTTAAAAAAAAAAAACAAACAACACCTCCATTTTGCTAATGGGCATGAAATATGTAATTGTTTTGATCACTGACTACCAAGAATTAATTTAAAGCTCATCCTAGGTGGCTCAGAAATTCCGTCTCACTTTTGGGCACATTCTCACAGTAAGCAAGTGATGGCCTGGGTCTGAGATTTGTGCCACAAAAGAAGAGTCCTCTGTTGGAAAGGCCCTGTCAGTTGGTACATAAAGCATTTTTTTGAAAACACAGAGAATAAAATGATAGAGTGAAGTTTATCAGATCAAGGGTTAATCAACATTCTGCCACCAACAGCAGCTACTCGTCACCCTGCCTACTTTCTCAGAGCACACAAACATTTCAACTCATGAGATATCCTGAATCTGTTGCGCTTTGTCTAGGCTACCTGTCCTGTCTCTCCTTGAATCCAGATAACCTTTCCGCATCCAGAGTCCTTTTACCAACAGCTGAACAAGTCTGCTACCTGATGCACAGAGACTACTTTCCTTTTGTGGTCCATTATTCTTATTCCAAGAGTCAGTAACTGACCTAGGCAGGCTCTCCATATCGCTGTACCGTAACTCTCACCTTAAATCATTCCTTTCTCAGCTTTTAGTCCTTGCTGACTATGTTGGTGCTCTCATGGAAAGTGCTGCATACTTTTTTTTTTTTTTTTTTTGAGTTTAAGGGGATGATACACAGTTAAAGGTGTGATGGTGGGGAGACCTACTCAGCTGACTGGAAGAAATACTCCATTATCTACACTTAGCTGGCTAGATTAAACAGAGTTTAAGCTTCATTTTAAGAACTGCTTGCTGGCACACAAGAATTGATGGGGTCACTGACCAGAATTCAATGTGCGAACAAAACAGCAAGGTCTTAAAGCACCAGTATATGCAAAACTCACCAACTGTTTCTCTTAATAGGCCTAAATTTTCCTGACTGCAGAGTGGAAGTACAGGATCAATGAAAGATATGGTTTAGATTTACTGTATGATAATTCATCCAGACACTGACGGATAAGCCTGCACATGGCATCAGTATCAGTTATGCTATACTCAACCATGGTGGGGTTGAAGAAAGTTTGTCTAGCTTCAGCTTTCAGTCTTTGCATCTTGTTATAAATTCTGCTGTTATGATAAAGTTCTTAAAGAAATGCTGCTGTTTTGTTACTGTTTGGTTCAGAAGTAAGGTAATGGCAGATTCTGATTACTCCTTCAAGTTCTTCATTTAGTCAAAGATAGAATGATCATGTTCAAAGTTCCCCAGGAATGAATGGCAAATGTAAAATATTTTTCTCCCCCTCAGATAAATCTAATTTAAAATTAGTTTACACAACCACAGAAGCACTGAAACACCATGCCAAGAGAGCCTGGGAGGCAAGTCATGAATTTGTTTTCTGTAGTGTCAGGACTGGCTTCCTCTTTAGTCAATTTTAAGTTATATACTGTTAATTTTAGTGTAAAAACACATAAGGAATGCTAGATCTAATTCATTTTATTTTTTCATAAAAGCCAAACTTAAAATAAAAAAAGTATTCCAAGTGTTAAATTTATCACTCCTATTTGGCATTCAAGTAACCCTTAATTAAGTTTTAGATGAGGGAAATGCTTAGTCCGAAGGACAGTGAGGCTTTTCTAGAACAAGAATTTAGCTCCCAGACAACTGAAAGAACAACACAGCTTGCTTCCCAAATTATGACAGATCTGTGAGTTTGAAAGAACAGAACAACGCAGAGGCAATTTAGGATCAAATCTGTCTTCCCAATAACCTCAAGCACTGTTTTGTTAACAATAATAAAAACAAGTTTAAAAAAGCCCTAAGCATGTCCATGCTCTAGCTCCAGACGGGTGAATGTAAGATTATTTTTCTTCTGCAGAATTCCAGAAATGGAAAGTAATAAATGGTCTTTCACTGTGAAGACACATCTTTCACCTACCAAATACAGTCAGCTTGCAAACAGGATAATATTGCATAAGCAAAAAAACCTTTCTACTAATCAGGAAAATTCCATGGGGGAAAAAAAAAATTTTAAAAAAATAATTTGCCAAATAGTTCAAGGACACAGGTCACTTAAATATCTGAATTACATTAAATGAAATCCCTATCTTCAATTCATTTATAAATGGACCTACATAACAATTACTCTGTCTTCCAAAAGGATTCTTCTATTAAAGAAGACATTGAGTATTATATCATCTAGTCTTAATTTGAAAAAATGAATTATTTCCCAATTAATTTCCCAAGTTATTGTATATAATAATTTGCAATCCACAATGATAGCAACGACTGTAGCATCACTGTGAAAGAGTTACAGTTTAAACCAAAGTACACTGTACTGCCTGCACAAGTGACAGAAATGACTCATTAAACAATCTATTGTGCTTGTTAATTACATATATGGTAATATTATTTTAGTTCTTACCTTCAATAACTTAGTAGCAAGTTTTAAAACATTGTTCACTAGTGTCAGTTCCTCCTTCTTATTAGGCTTCTTCTCCATTTTCAAGTACAAGTTTATCTGATTAAAAAAAGTAAAATACGAGTAGCATCACTTACTCAGAATTTAAAGGAATTCATTTGGAAATATTTAATAAGAAAATGAAGTCATTATTCAACAGCCATATGACAGAAGAGCAATGACATTTCTGCAAGCAAGCAGATTTTTTTCTTCCTTTTTAATATTTAAGAACAAATACTGTCTCAGTACCATGGGAAATACAAAGTCCTATGATATAACAAAATATATTAGACTCTATTATAGCAACAACTTTATAAAGGTTAGTGTAATCTACAAAATCGGAAAGAAAAATCACCACATATGTAAGGTTTGAATAATTTCTTTTTTCTCCTTCAGTAATTGCCTGAGGTTTGCCAATTCCTTTCCAAAAGGTTTTTATACTAGTGTGAAGACCTTACAAGGCTTAACATCCCCAAAAGTTACTACATAGACTGAAATGTTAAAACATAATTTTGTTCAAGTGTAATTTCTTTTAAAAGATTTTAGAGTAAGTGAGCATCTTGAGTGCAGAAAATCTTTTTTTCCAGTGCCTTGAAATATTTGAAAAATTATTAAACTCTTCATTGCTGTAGAAGAAAAGTATATTGATCATTTCAACACTTCTAAAATCCAGACTTTTTAGGTCATTCTTCCTGAGAAAGTTTAGTTAAGAATACAAATTAACTCTGTTTTGGTCTTCTACAATTTTGAAACATCAACTTTCATTCTCAAATGATCCATCTTTGATAGCCTAGACCAGGCACAGGTTACTTTTCCCTTTTTATTGCATAACGAAAGCAAATAAAAGGAAAAATATCTTGAAAAGCCATGAACTTTTTATTTTAAGACGATGACCTTCAACAAAAGAAAGAATGAACAATTTAACAGTATACTGAAGTCGTCCTTCAGATGACAGAGGCTCTTACCAAGCTACACAGGTGAACCTACAGAAAGCAAATGATGCTATAACATATTTAAACACCTTGTAGTAAGGGTTTTGTTTTGTATTGAACTAAGGGCCACAGACATCTAAACGAAGTAAATGAATATTATCAGATGTCCCTAAAAAGGTCACTGCAAGTTTCTTATACAAGTTATAAATCAAAAACTCTGCCTGATATATTCCAAGGCATATCAATTTCATTTTAAAGTAAATAATGCTTTTAGAGGTAAAGAGATTCCAGTCTTTAAATATACAATTACTTACCTCACCAATTCAAGTTTTTACAAACAGGAATAAATTAAGACTAAAAGCTCTATTTAGCAACTCTGAAATAGGTAGGTAATAAACCCCAGGAAGGTTCAAATCTCTTTTAACAGTTACTGTGATTTCAGTAATTTAAGAAAAAACAAATATCAACATTCAATAATGAACTTCAAATCAGGAAGGGAGTTTGAATGTGTATGTGCACAGCTATCTACCACGCATATGCTGAGACTTAAAACTCGCAAAACAAGTTTGCTCAGACCATATGTCTCTTTTCCTCAGCAAGGAACCACTGAGGCACTTCATTTACAAGACCAATTAAAGACACTTTCAGGAGGACTTGAAAAATTGCAGGCAAACAGCACGCAGTCAAAAAATCCCTTGATGTAAAACGATTGATCATGAAATTCATAGGTTGAATACAAAGCACACAGCCATGGCTGGAACTCTGCTGACAGAAAGTAGAATTTGCAGTTTCATCTTACCCGTGAAGCATTTAAATTGAATCTGGGGGTTGAGGCTTGTTTATCCTTTGGGGTTTTGTTCTTGTACTTTCTGCTTGTTTTAAAGCTCCATTTTCTTTTCTGTAAGCCTAATAATACTAGATATTTATAAACACTGATATGATCCTCTCTCAGCCTTCTCTTCTGCAGGCTAAACAGCCTCAGGTCACAGAATCACACAGGATCACATAATTGCTATGGTTGAAAAAGGCCACCAAACCATTATCTAACTCTACCAGGGCCACTACTACACTATATCCTTAATCACCATATCTAGATGGCTTTTAAATACACCCAGGGATGGCAATTCAACCACTTCCCTGAGCAGCCTGTTCCAGTCTTAGATAATCCTTTTCGCACAGAATTTTTTCCTGATGTTCAACCTAAACCACCCTGGTGTAACTTGAGGCCGTTTCCTCTTGCCCTATCAGTTGTGACTTGTGAGAAGAGACCAACACCCACCTCTCTATAACCTCCGTTCAGGTAGCTGTAGAGTGATGCCTCCCCTCTGCCTCCTGAGGGTGCTCTCAAGCTCCTCATCAAAGTTACTGATAAAGATATTAAACAGGAGTGGCCCCAGCACTGAGCCTGGGGAATGCCACAGAACTAGGGTGTGATGTTCAAGAACACCAGTTCAGATGTGCATTTTTAGATCAAGAGAGCATCAGCCAACTATTTGGGCTTAACTTCTTGTGGAAGGCCAAAATGTCAGACTTTCATGAGTCTGTCTCAAGGACACTGTAAACATGCTGTGGTATCCAGCCAGTATGTGAAATGAGTCCAAAATGAGTTCTACCCAGGGTGACGTGTATCCTTTTTATATTCTGAGAAACAATTGTGAATTACATTTTGGTTTTCATTTCATAAAGCTCTTGGGTGTTTTTGAGGGAAATGACTTATAACGGGATAAGCAAGATTCAATACAAAACTAAGTGTCTGGTGATGTAGTACTTTCTCATTTTTAATTTTTTTTTTTTTTTTTTAAAGGCCTGGGGACAATAGAGAGAGTGGTTCTTTCAGTGTCCATGTTGGCTTCAAATGTTCAGACACTGACTCTCATGAAGAGCATAGCACAGAAACCTATGAAGGCAAAACAAAGGCCTCACATTCTCTGTTTCTCTCACCTTGCTCTCTGCGGTTTTTTCCAAACTTTATCCTAAACATTTCCCTCCATTTTCATTCCAGAAACAGGACGTAAAATTCACTGAGTCATTAGGCTAGCTGTACTTTGAGGGTGAACAGAACAATGCAAAACTCTCTGGGCTCAGGAACTCTGAGAAGTTTCACACTGGCCCAAAACACAGAGTTCAGGACAAAGTAAATGGATGCTCTGTCTTCTCTGTGTCTAGCCATTGGGATCTGGAGAGCATGTCTTAGGAGAAGTGGCTAAGGGAACTGGGGTTGTTTAGTCTGGAGAAGAGGAATCTGAGGGAAGACCTTACTGCTCTCTACAACTCCCTGAAAGGAGGTTGTAGTGAGGTGGGTGTTGGTCTCTTCTCCCAAGTAACTAAAAATAGGATGAGAGGTAATGGTCTTAAGTTGCACCAGGGGAAGTTTAGATCAGACATTAGGAAAAATTTCTATACTGAGAGAGTCGTTAGGCATTGGAACAGACTGTCCAGGGAGGCAACGGAATCACCATCCCTGGAGGTGTTAAAAAAAATGTGTAGATGTGGCACTGCAGGACACATTTTAGTGGTTATGATAACGTTAGGTAGACAGTTGGACTTGATGATCTTGGAGCTCTTTTCTGACCTTAATGATTCTGTGACCATCTTTAGCAATGAATGAGTTCTCACTGAGTGAAATATGTAAGCAGTCTTTCATATCTTCAGTCATAAGCTTCATGTCCTGACTTTGGGAGACTCAGTTTGGAAGATTTTATTTTCCAACATGAACACATTTCCGATGGGAAACCTGCAAAAATTTCTTGAACTGACTATTTAGCTTGTCCTGAATGCTGTGTTTTTTATCAGTGTGAAACCTCTCAGAGCCAAAAGAGATTGTTTTTTACCTAACACTAACTGAACATGCTTAGCTTGGAAAACTATCAACAGTGGCAGGTGGAGCAGAGAGGAAAGTATGCAGTAGAAACACCAACTAGGACATTTCTGAGAAGAAAAGTATGTAGATCTAAAGCTAAGCTTGACAGATGACTGAAAGAAAAAGTTTCCAAGGAGTCTAGAGGAGACTACATGTAATCCACACAACTTAGCAGTCAAAATTATTGGACTGGAAACAGTGACCCACTTTGTAGAGGGTTTGTTTTCAAAACTCTTACTCTCCCATCCAATGCTTTGATAGTTCAGGTTTCTTTTTCCTGATTAAAAGATACTTTTTATGTTTATGTTCTGTTAGATCTTTAATGATATCAAATAACATAGAATGATATCTCTAAGCCTACTCACTTAAACTGGGATACGACCATCTCAATTTTCCATACAACTTTTAAACAGTCACACACTTCTCAAAGACTGAATTTCAGATTGTAAAGTGTTGTTTCACTACACCATAATTAACTCCCTAATCCAGGCTATTCTACTACATCTAAAATACATTCCTGAGTCTTACCAGGTGAAAGACTTGCTTAGATAGAAAAATAGGTCTGTGGAAATTCTCACCTGCTCAGTAAGTAATATTGAGGTATTGCTGTACTTTTTACTGGTTTCAGATCCAAGAGTAACAAATCTCAGGAGAAAGAGAGTTAGTGAAATACACCAAATTACAAGTTCCCAATTGTAGTGACAATCAAGGAAGATCTCATGCATGTGAAGCAGCTGAAAACAAAAGAGGAAAAAAAAAATCAAATAATTCAAAGTAATAATTACATAACAACATAAGAACATGATTACCTATCTCCTCAACTCCAAGAAAAATATCCCAGTAGTAAGTGTATGGATTATTTTTAGGCATAAAAGATTTCTGAATCATAATTTAAAATCAACACTGTGTCAAAGATACGAGGTTTGAGAAAAGATGTGCACTGAAAGGCCACTCAGAATTTAGACAGATTTTTTTCATATCCCTAAAGCAATAGGAATAAAAAAATACACACTCTAAGGCAATTTTAAACTCCTGTTCAAACTTGGAAAGATACTATAATGAGATAAAAAATAATATATACCCTCAAATGTACTGAATTACGTAGAAAATTGAATCCAAGCAGAGTAACTGATAAATTATACTCTCATTAAAATAGTTAGTTAGCTACCAGGAAAACACATTAACATTAACTAGGCAAGAAAGTGTAAAAAGTGTACAACCAGAAGCCATTCAGAAGCTTCCCTGTGTTCTGAAACAGAAGCCGAAGGAAAAATCTTAAGCGATAAAAACAGTCTTTAAACATAGATTTGCTTACCAAAAGCTATTCCACTAGAGGGCAGGCTAATATAGCCAACCACCTTGCTTCTCACAAAATCGTCAAGCAAGGCCAATCTCAACTCTTTGCAAATGTTTTGATGCAAAACGTTAGAAAAACCCTCTATGTTCCAAAACAATGAAAATTAAAGAGGACACAGATTTAAAAAATAGCAGTATCATGTTAGGAATTATGCTATCAATAAATTTCTTTAGCTCCTACAGAATAATATTCTAAAGTAGATAAAACAGACAATATAAAAGGAAGCTTAATCTTCTGAGAAACTGGAACAGCTGCTACAGATTTTTCAGCGTTCTTTTAACAGGAATCACCATGCAAAAGGCCCTCAGAGTTATTTTCAAAACTATTTAAATCATGGCTGTTTCTATACAAGTAATATTTCCTCACCTGTGCACAACAGATAAACACAACTGAAATAGTCAGTAGGAAGGCAGATGAAACTATTACATCAACTGAGCGTTGAGGACCTCGACGCTGAAAATAAAGGATATGCACATATGTGAGTGAAAAACCTATCCAGTCAGCGCTGACATTTACCTTGGTGAGGCAGCTTCACACCTTGAATCTATGGTGCATCATGGCTCCCAAGTTGGCAATCTATCTTCCAAACAACGTAACAGATCCTAACAGTATCACTACATTTGAATATCCCTAAGGGCATGTGAGATTAATTGAGATGCAAACATTTAAAGATAACTGTGAAAGAGGAAATATTCAGCACTTGTTGAGTCAGCTCCTTCACCATGTGAAGTGAGTTTCCCTGAGGCAGCATTCCCCGCCATAGATTCGATACGGCACTGGGCTTTAACACCAAGTGTCAAATCAATGCTGACAAAGGATTTTTGGACACCAGACTGCAACAGGATATCAAGGTATGATTTCACGTGGTTGGTATTTTCCAATACTTGCCTCTTTTTGACACACAAAAAATACAACTGTAAACTTGTGGTAGGTGCAATAATGTAATTCTCTTCCCCAAAAAAGAAGGAAAACTGAGGAACAAACCCACTTGTCTTTAAAGGTGCAACCTCACTGCTTTCAACCATTTCACTGTACCCGTGAGCAAGAAAAGAACTTTTCTACCTACTGAGCTTTGTCTTGATTATTTTTTTTAATTAAAGAATTACACATCCTATGCTGTGTTGAAACATGTACAGCTTACAACAGACATTTATTTCTCAATTTTCTCCAGACATGCTACTAATTGTACAAGTGTGAGAGTAACAGGAGTTGTACATATGCAAGATATAACCTTGGGACTTGGAGAAAGAGACAGGAAGCTTAAATACTGAAAAAAAGAAAAAAGTGCAAATTAGTACTGCAGGTATGCACACACTACTTCTATACTGAGCCAGAGTGCTTTGTCTGCGCAGGACTTGAGATGTGTACATACCCCAGCTCACACCTTCACAGGTGGACACATCCACAGACAGGCAATATGCAAGTGTATTTTGGATAAATGTTATGCTAGTATATTTCAGCAGCACCACTGCAAGAAGGCAGCCCTGCTCCTAAGCCCCTTGTCTCCATTCCTTTCCCTGTGCTAGCACAGACATTACAGAGCTGCCCAGTGAATCAAGTAAAGCTACAAAAGGAGGTGAAAATCACTGTTCTGGAGGGGTTATTTTACAGTTGGGTCAGTTCCTTATACACCTGCATCTGACCACTGTCTGACTGCTTTTTTCTTCACCACATAATTATACAAATGTTTCTGGTGGAATAAGACAAGGTAAAATACATAGACATGGTAGTGAGGAAAGAAGGCAAGATACTGTCTCCACAGTTATGGTACCCTAATGCAGTCTTTAAAGCATCAAAACTATATTCTATTGTCCAAGTGATGTTATCCGCCTTTCCTCCCACACAGCAACACATTACAGACTACATGGAAAAAGGTGCAAGTCTGTCAAATGTGAAGTTTAAAGGGTACCTCTTTTTTACAATCTCCCCAAAAGATACTTCCATACCACAAGGGGTGTTGTAAATTAATCATATCAACTCCTCTCAAAATGATGCATCTTTTCAATTTCAGATTGTGCTTTACATTAAAAAAAAATCCTGCCTATAGTTCCTGCTTTCCACACTCCCCAGTCTCCACAATATAACTCATGTTTTCATAATCCTTTACCTACTTTAAAAAATATTGATAGCAGATTTCATCTAAGCTTTCTTATTTGCTGTTGGAAAGAAGCATAGATGCAAACAAGACACCACCACTAACAAGAGATTGCCAGGTGCTCTTCTCCAAAAAGCTGCTTCTATAGAAAGTAAATAGGGAAAAACCTAGCTTCATCTCACTTGTGTTACCTAATGCAACTTGGGGGCAGGGGTGCGGGGGGGAACAAAACCAAGAAAACAACCCCGAGTTAAATAATATGGATCCTTTCACACAAAACCCTCAAAACACTCTGACTTGAAAAGAGCATTAGAGAGATATGAGGAGATTACACAAATATGAGCTGAATGTACAACAGAGGGATTGGAATGTCTTACAGATAATACATTCACAGTATGAATAAGCAAATAAATTGGCTTGCTTCATAAATTCCTTCCGTGTTAATGACACTAACTGGTGGGGCTCTTACAATAAGGTATTGCCTGTGTTATACTACAGGGGGTCATTTTTATCCAACATATCTACCTGAGAGATGTTTCTGCTAGCACTAGTAAGAAAACTCCAACTCTGAACACATTCATACTTTACTCACAGGTAAAAACTAGACATTTGCTTTCTCACAGTCTGTCTGCCTGCTGACACTGCTGGCCCAGAGTCATTAAATGAAGTGTGTAAGTGTACAGGAGGAAAAATTCAGACTAGAATACCAACCTTCCATCAACAGTATGTGAGATATTTTATATTAAAGTTGTAGCAAAAATATACATTAGTTTACCTTTAGATAGGACCTGAGAGAAAGCCACATTTTTATATTCTGTACTTTCTTCAAGCGGAAATGAGGAACCTCTGATTTTCTTGCTCTTCTGGCAGATGTCAGATGACCAAAAAGTTTGGCAAAAAGTAGCCTCTGCAGAGAAGAAAGATAGAATTACTCTGATTTTCAAGGGCAATAAAAAGAAAATGGAGAAAAGGCTTCACTTAATATGTCAAAGTAATGTACAGTGTATTGGTGTAAATTAAAATATACTAATACAGTGCAAAAATAATGGTATCATGTTACTAAAAAGAGGTGATACACTAAAAAGTTTTAAAAGTCTTCATATTCTAATGATATACAAAATTTAGCTACACTTGCAGTTCCTTTCTTCAAATTTCAGACAAAAGCTCTCCTATGCTCTTAAAATTTGTGAGAAAAGCATACCTGCCAATCACTTGCATTAGAGAATGCCTGTATCACAGAAGTTCCTTCCAACAGGCATGATTATTAGAAGCAGGTTAATTTTAGTCTACTGTATTAAATCACAAATTTTGACTATAATTTGGGAAAAGAAAGTAGAAAACTTTGCTTTTACAGACCAGTAGGTATCTATACTCTGCAGCTGGTAAGGGATACCGATACTCTCTTAGAAGTTTAAACTGCAATAACAAGGAATAAATTATGAGGTGTATCACTTCAGACAGCACCTCTCAACGCTTTCTGGCTGCGGGACTATCTACCAGCAAAGCAGGAGGGGACTGAACTGTTTTGAATTAATGAATGAATGAAACACATGGTAGAACAAACTGGAAAGTATAGAGTTACTTTATTGGAACTCCTTCTCCTTAGGGAAAACTTAGACAAACTAGGACATGACTAACAGCTGGGTCAATACACTGAGCCAGAAATCCGAAATAAAAGATTAAGAAATTTTCCTTCAGAAATGCTTTCCAGGAAAAAAGGTTTAGCTACAGAGACTTCAGTCCATTGCAACTGAGTCATCTCCTAAACTGTAAACCCATTGAAGCACTTGTCATCATTGATCTATGAATCACAGCCTGCCGAAGAAAACAAGTTTAAAATATCCACAAAGTCAAACTAATGCAAATATGAAACCGTGGTTTGATTTGGATGAAGCCTCTTGGTTTGCCATTCATACCTGTTTGTATGTCCTCTCTGCTACACAAAGCAGAAAAAAGAAAATCCACACTAGAGACACACGGACCACAAAACTTATAATAACCATTGAAAGAACCAGAATGTCTCCATTTGATCCAAATGCAGTCATAAAAAGTTCAGTGGCAGAATGCGTAGCTAGTTGTTCCAGATCTTTAGCTTGAGAGAGTCGAAAGACAAAGGGCATTAAACCCAAGATCAAAGATATAACGTTTCCAAAAATCTGATAACCAATTCCTGGTATATAGCTGTTCACCTAAAACCAAAAGAAAACAAGGTATATTTTTAATTCTGGAAGGAATTTGGAATTAAGTCAATAAATAAATTATTAACCTTACTGCCTTACTATAGCAAAGAACATTTTACAACCTGGTAAGTTAAATGAAACCTTCAGACAAGCATATTGACAACTTACTTTTAAGAAAAAGGAAGTCCTCAAAGAGCACTTAATGCACAAGAACCAAATATGACAAATCATTTAAAAACCCAGCAACATAACCCTGCGGTTAAAAGACTACAGTGCATATTCTTGTATAAAAACTTCATTCAACACTGAATTAGCAAAGTGCACCAACCAGAATGTGTTGCTTACATCCTGTACATTTTTCCTATTTGTGTTTTGCTTGTGGGTTGTATGTTTTTAAAGAAATGTAAGTGTTCACAGTGCAGACAGAACTGGAGTTCTACTGTGCTGGCTACAGCTCTATAGCTTAAGTTTACTTCTGCTGTAGACTGCACCCAAAACCGTATTGTCTCCAAGTCAGTTACAAGATCTGAACTAAGTTTGTGAATGCACTGCTTCTCAGTAAGTTGGAGATAGTAAGTGTCAATTTGTCAGAATTAGTGATAGTTTTCTTAAGCTATGATAGGATTTTATAGCATGTATTACTTTGGAACAATAAACCAGAGGTTGGCTACATTACTAAGTGCCTAACAATGCAAACATAATTTCTTGTCTCAACACTTGGGATCTGGTAGCTCTTTTACCTGTTGAAACAAGTAAATCAGAGTGATCCAAGTCATGAAACAATAATATCATAACATTAAAAAAATAAAAATAAAAAAATTAATCAAAATAAACCAAAACAAACAAAAAACCAAACAAACTTATTTTTGGTAGTGGTTACAACTCCTAAATACAATATATTTGTATAAAGTAAAAAGAATACAAAGAATACTCACTCTGTTCATTATCATACCACTGATTTCAAGCACAGACATATCTGCTTTCTTGCAATCATTACCCTCCCATACAATTGCACTTATTTTTTCTAGTCCTGGATTCAAACTGTGGATCCAAGGCAAATGACTCTGGGGAAGACAAGGAATATATTCCATCAGAGGTAAAAATCTGTTTTTGTGTCAACACACGTTTGTCAGCAACACGCTGACAAAAAAATGCTTTTGACTGACATGGATATTGTTATATAGCATTTACTCCTACTATATATTACTATATATTAACCCCATTCCTCAAAACCACCCATTTTTTCCAAAAATAGCTACTACTAAAATACTTCATTTAGTACTGTCTTAAGTTATTGTGGTTGAGAATTAATTGGCTGCTTTTTTGCACAAACATATCATAAAAGAGAGAGGTATGAAAACAAAGGTCTACTTATAACCCATCTTTAATTTTGTCACACGTTTAATGGAATGTTTTATTTTTCTGATTATTATTTTTTCCCCTAACATTCTGACAACTGCTCTGCTCAGGTTAATCCTAAGGCAAACAATTTCTTTTTTAATTTTTTTTTAATTATTATTATAGATGTGTATATTTGATATGGATAAAGGCCCTATGCTAACTGTATCTGGCAAGACTCTGAGAGAGTAGTAGAAGTTTAATCAACACACGTCACTCCAGGAGCTAAGTAACCCCAGCCTCATTTACTGCATATACTCATGGATGAGGCATCTTTACTCTAAAAGAAAGCCAAGTGAGAACTGAAGGAGGTAGCAAAATTTTGAGGCAATGGGTTCTGCAGCAGCCACTTTTTGACTTCCCTCAGCCCTGTCTCACTCCTCTCCTATTCAAATGATTAAAAATACTCTCAATTACGCCTAGTCACCTAGCACGATGTGCATCGAACTACTGGAAGGGGTGGTGCTCAGAAGGGAACAAGGGGAGGGACATGATACTCTTTTTAAAATTTAATTCATAGTTGCTTAAAAGTAAAGCTTTTTATCTTATTACTTGCTTTATCAGTATTTATCTGAAATCTTTGTATTCTGCTAAGCACTCAAATATCTTCCCTTTCTTTCCCATTGGATAAAAAAAAATAATTAATCTATATTATTAAAACAAAGCAATTATTAGTTGGAGAACTTTCTTAATCACATATTTCCAAGGTCTCCCTCTAGAGGGAGTATCAACACCAGGAGCTGAAACTCAAAAATCCACAGTTTACAATGAAACGGAAAAACAATGAACTGCAGAAAACCAAAATCAATGCACATACTGCAATTCAACTCCCTGTTGTAATGCTTCTGTTTTAATGTTTGTATGTAAACAAGAAGAATGGAAAATCAAAGAATCATAGAATGTCTTGGGTTGGAAGGGACCTCTAAAAGTCATCTAGTCCAACCCCCTGCAGTTAAGCAGGGACATCCTCAACTAGAGCAGGTTACTTAGAGCCTCCTCATGCCTCACCTTGAATATCTCCAGGGACAGGGCCTCAACCACCTCCCTGGGCAACCTGTTCCAGTGTTTCCACCACCCTCAATGGTAAAGAACTTGTTTCTAACATCCAATCTAAATCTACTTTTCTCTAGTTTAAAAATATTGCCCTTCGTCCTGTCACTACAGGCCCTTGTAAACAGTCCCTTTCCCGCCTTCCTGTAGGCCCCCTTCAGGTATTGGAAGGTCACTATTAGGTCTCCCCAGAGGCTTCTCCTCTCCCGGCTGAACAACCCCAACTCCCTCAGCCTGTCTTCACAGCAGAGGTGTTCCAGCCCTCTGACCATTTTCATGGCCCTCCACTGGACCCACTCCATCAGGTCCATGTCCCTCCTGTACTGAGGGCTCCAGAACTGGATGCAGTACTCCAGGTGAGGTCTCACCAGAGCAGAGCAAAGTGGCAGAATCACCTCTCTCAATCTGCTGGCCACTTTTCTTTTGATGCAGCCCAGGATGCAATTGGCCTTCTGGGCTGCAAACGCACATTATCTGCTCATGTCCAGCTTCTCGTCCACCAGCACCCCCAAGTCCTTTTCTGCAGGGCTGCTTTCTATCACCTCATCCCCCACCCTGTATTGATAGTGAGGACTGTTCCGGCCCAGGTGTAGGACCCTACACTTGGTCTTGTTGAACCTCAATAATAATAAATAAATAATCAAAGAAGCAAAGATGGCATGGAATCCAAATTGCAATCTCTTTTGGGCTGTTGGGGTGTTTTGGGGTTTGGGTTCTGTTTGGTTTTCATTTTTGGTTTTCTTTGGTTTTGGGGGGGAAGCTTTAAAATCAACAAATACATAATTTTCAACTCTGGTTATGAGTGAAAATCCTGTCTCTTTAAATTCTTCTCCTTAGCTAGCATTAACAACAGCTCTTGCATGGCATCCCTTAGTACTGATGATATACTACAAACACGTATGACATGTTTACCCAGATCACATTCTCCCTATCCTTTGACTTAAATAGTTCAAATTAGCAATGCAACTTACATGGAGCTTAAATATAAGATTTGTACTACAAATATAATTTGCACTGTGACATCTGGATTAAGTTTATCAAGACTACTACTTGGTTTTTAATGATCAAGTATTAACAATGGATTCTGCCCAACATAAATCCAAGGCAGGCTGCAACTGAAGTGCTGGACAACCAACATTAATGTTTTCAGAAATGACTGCCTATATGTTGCTACAGAATAGCACTAAAGAAGGGAAATAAAATTATTAGCTTTAAGGTAAAAATAAAAATATTACATCTAAATATAATTAGACGTATATAGTACATATGTAGCATCATATATACGTATTATATATACATATATAATATTAGATACTATT
>WTSP01004147.1:0-38517 GCA_025331215.1 Actenoides lindsayi
GGGGGGGGGGGTGGGGGGGGGGGGGGGGGGGGTGGCTCCGCGGGGCGGGGGCGGGGCCGGAGGGGGGGGGAGGCGGGGGGGGGGGGGGGCTGCTTCCGGGGGGGGGGGGCTTGGCCGAAGCTGGGGAGAACGGCTGGAGGGCGTGGGGTGCTGCCTGCCCCTCGCCAGCTCCCCGGAGGGCCCAGGAGAGGCTGGCCCCTGCCTGCCTCGAGGGGCTCGAGTGGCAGGACCCTTTAGTGCCAGCGCTGCATCTGCACTTACTCTTCCTTCACACCCCTCTGAGCTTTCAGGAGAGCAACCAACTCATCACTTTCGCGTTTCTCTCTCCTGCCTTTTCTGGTCCTACAGCAATAAGCCTCGTGGAGGGAGCCGCTTTATGTGGTGGTGTGCCCGGTGTTGGACAGACCTCACCCGCTGCTGGAGGGCTTGGCGGCTACAGCTCCTTACCTCTGGGTCACTTGCCTGCACCATATTTAATGTGAATCAAGTTTAAACCATTCTTTCTTCACAGCTGCATTTACAAGTCCACTTGAAGCCATCTTCCCCCAGCTTTTCCACTTGTGACATCTTTGCCCACTGTCTCACTGTGCTGCTCTTGCTTCCACGCCGCTCTTTACGCCAAGAACAGAGTCCATGCAACAGCTGCTTTAGTGTACTGCTTCTCCCTCCTTTACACCTACAGGAAGTCAGATCACTAATTAGAACTTAAGTTTAACAGTAGTTGAAAAAAGATCCTTTCATGTAGTTACTAGAAAGAAAATCACTTAAAATATCTGCATGTTCTCACTAAGAATGACTTTGCCTTTACGTCCCTTCCCTAGGGAGCGGTATTTAATGTGTGTCTGTCTCATTCCATCCTGGGCTCTTAGTGCAATATCACTTACTTCAGCAACTTATCTCATGATCCTTTTGGAACCTGTGACTACTATATATGTGTATCTCAGTGAGTAAAACAGATAGAGTGGTTATCAGAAATGACAAATTTCATCCATACTGTTTCAAGGAGGAGCAAAATCAGCCATGTTCTCAGCATACAAGATCTATGACAGGTTCATTTTACCTGGCTTAGGAAGGATGGAAGCACATTGATCAACCCAATGACCGGTGGTGGGGTTGGAATCCCAGGGCTAGACAGCAGTGATGCAAAGCTACTCCCACCTTCTTCCAGCAAACAAAAAGGAACTACAGAAAAAGCCCTGAAAACTCAACTACCTGCAGCCTCAGTGGAAGAGCAGTTGCATTGTATAATCTTGGTGTGAGATTGTGGCACATACAAGCCCATAATTCTCTCATGACCTGGGAGTGCATCTGGCTTTAGGACAGATTCCATGACAGGTGCATCCCTTCTCCCTGTCCTCCCACCCTGGATCACTTGACAAGGGAAGAACCACACATTGCCCCACATGTGGCACCAGAACTCACCTGGCTTTGGAGAAGCCTCTCCACCTTCTCCCTGCCATTTGTAACAGGCCTGTGATTTTCAGAGAACACAGATGATGTTTACAAACCCTCACAATATAAATGTTTCTGGTTTTTGTACAGGCCAAGGCCAGAGTTTACCAAAATACAGTGCTACTCACATCAGGTGCAGATGGGAGGGTTTCCTTCCTCTTTGAGCCACTTCATAGCAATGGTAGCCTTGCCCCAAGTTTGTTTCATCACCAGAGATCTTTACAGACTGGCAGGTTAAATCTCTGTAGTAGCAGGTTGTAGGTACCTGTTGCATGTGCCCTTTAGCTTCTTTATTATGCAGTGGGAAACCAATACTGACTGTAATCTCACCTCAGTTAAAGGGAGAAAGTAAGCTTTCAGGTATTACACACTTGTGCATGTAAATCCCTGTGTATGAGCTGGCATTTTGTGTCTGTTAACATGACCCTTGAATTTTTGCTGTATTCAAGAATGAACTATTTAAAATAAAGTCACTAAGGCAAAGAAATCAGTCTGAAAAGGCTGATCAATGTACAGTAGCTCCGCAACAAAACTTAGAATGATTCTGAGCCATTTCACAGCTAACTATCAGTATAAACACACAAACAGTACTGCTTTTCGTTAGGAAAGAAAAGAAACAGAAGTGGAGGGACCCGGATGGAAGGGAAGACTGTACATGGTGTACATGGCCAGCATTACACAGCCATACAATTCACTACACCCTAGCGTCAGTCTGCTGGAAAGCCACAGGAGAAACTGCAGCTGTCCAAGAAATCCTAGAGTTTTGCCCTGGTTGCCTCTAGCAAGCTCCACTACAGTGAAGTTAGTGCCTCCTACTCTGAGTCCAGCACAGCCACTCGCTATCAACAGTGAAGAACATGTCCCCCTAAATTAGTAGACACAGCCTAAGAAATCCAGGTACATTTGAGGTATTTTGTTAACTTTTGGTTGTGCAAGTTGCATTTGAATTATTCATAGCAACATCCCATAAAATAATCTGCAAAATGCAAGAAATGCATAGCCAGTAGGACAGCTTTATAAATTTTGGGCAGTCCATTTTTGTAGAAAATCGGGGCCAGATAAAGATTGCTAAAATTGGCTGACACGCAGTTTGGTTTTCTGTCAACTGTTAAGGATGCTGGTCTCTTTTTACAGGAAGATTGTGGATAGAATAGATGACAACAAAGATGGCTATCTCACAACAGAGGAATTAAAAACCTGGATCAAACGGGTACAGAAACGCTATATCTATGAAAATGTGGCTAAAGTTTGGAAAGACTATGATTTAAACAAGGACAATAAAATTGCCTGGGAAGAATACAAACAAGCCACATATGGTTATTATCTAGGTAAGATAACATTTTCAGATTATGTGCTCAAAGACTATTGAGATTATAAGGCATGATTTCATACCTTACAGTCAAGAGGAGTTTGTGGTCACATTTAGCACCCTTGAAAATCACAAAATTTTATAGATGCTCAGAGGTCAAAAGCACTTAGTTGTTTATTGCAGCCATTTCCACTGGGTCACCAGCGCACAAAAGGTTTTGTAGAGGGATTATTAAATGTATTGGCAAAGCTGAATTAAAGTCTCCTTCAGTTAGAAATATTTTTTTAACATTACTAATTGTACTTTAAGTAAAAAAGAATAATGTATTGCATAATTAACCAGTATTTGGTTATTCAGTCTTTAAAATCTTAAAGAGTCTAGATGCTAAAAGTTTAGGCATTTGGGTCTAAGGTATAGCAAAGCTATTGATTACAATACTTACAGAATATCATGCTTCAGACTAGCCAGCTACAAATGAAAATCCCTAACAAATCAGGCAAAAGAAACATTAAAAAATATACCTGAATCTTCCCCTTGGCCCCACATACATTGCCTTTGCCTTATATAAGTTAACGAAGAGAAAGGATGAGAAGAGATCACTTAAACTAAAGGGCAATGCTGACAGAACAACAAATCAGTATTAATTGACTGTTTATACTTGCTGGAAATGAAAGGACAGTATCTGCCTACCATAGAGGCAGTTTCCAGTAGCAGTAATAATTCTAAAGTCTACCTTAGTTTAAAATGGAGCTTATTACATTTGTGGAAGGAAATATTTGACACAATCCCTGCAGCATTATCCCTGGAAGTCCTTCTCAGGCCTTTTGTCTTTGCTCTTTGTAATCCTCAAGACTTGGAAAACAGCTAATACATTGTGGTCTTGTGTCAGTGCACATGTAGAATTGCCATCTCTGATTTCTGGCCAAGTCTTTTTCAACTGTGTTTGTGTCTCAACACGTGAATCGTAAAATTGTTACAAGTTTTTTTCATGTTTGAAGTCAATTTAGTGACCCTATTTTAAAACTTCTATCAAATGCCATTCGGTCTATGGCATTGAACACCTAAAAACCAGTCATTTTTTAAAACTGAAAATAATCATTAGGTTCCATGTAGTAGAGGCACAGCACTTAGATAATTTCAGTCTGCCACCTTCTTCGGTTTGCTTGTTTTTCAAAACTCAAAAATTGTGTAGATTATACTGATTTCTAAGAACAATAAAACTTCTGTGAATAAAATCTGCCCTAAATACTGCCTCAGCAGTGCTTACAAAAGTACATTGAAATAGACCTAACCTGTGAAGAATAATATACAATACTGCAATACCAATTATCCTGGATTGCAACAGAAGGCTTAGTCAGACATTCACCTATACTATTAAGTCACCTTTAAAAAGCAAACCAAGTACTTCATCCCTGAATTTAAAACTTCACAGGAAAGGGAAGTTCATTTTAACAC
The DNA here is from genome assembly GCA_025331215.1 of Actenoides lindsayi. Taxonomy (NCBI): domain Eukaryota; kingdom Metazoa; phylum Chordata; class Aves; order Coraciiformes; family Alcedinidae; genus Actenoides; species Actenoides lindsayi. The sequence continues at coordinate 4,217 of WTSP01004147.1, forward strand.
AGCAGCTATTCTGGCAATAAGCCTTTATATTTCTAGACTCAACAGGAAATTGGGGTGCTGCATTGTGATAATATGTTTTAAAAGGAACATACTTTTGAGATCATCTTGATTAATTTGCAGAAAATCCAGAAGACTTCCAAGATGCGACCGAACAGCACAGTTTTAAGAAAATGCTGCCCAGAGATGAAAGACGATTCAAAACTGCAGATTTGGATGGAGACTTAGCTGCTACTCGTGAAGAATTCACTGCTTTCCTTCACCCAGAGGAGTTTGAGCATATGAAAAACATCGTTGTCTTAGTAAGCAGAGAAAACCCAATTACATTATTTTTACTTTTACTTTTTGGATGAGCTTTGAAGTGCTTCTGTAACCTTTCAATGCAAGGTTTGGAAAGAGACACACACATAGTAGGGAACAGAAAGGGATGCCTTTCATGACATTCACTTGATTTAGAGCTCTTAGTATAAGAAAGGGTTAAATGCACTTAGCTCCTAAGTGAAATCAAGAAACAGTGTTGGGGCACAGATTTACACCAAAATCAAAGGAAAGGATAGATGCAAACTTGTATCTTCACCTAACTTAAAATGTAAACATGGTGTCCAGTTCGTTCTTGCAGGGAATTTTTTTCATCATGAAAGGATATTTGTATATTCATTGTATAATCACACTGGAGTCGGAGAGAGAACCTCTGCCTGTGTACAAGGGCAGGTCAAGGCCTCAAAATGTTAAATGAGCAAAGAGGCAAATAGCCAGAATTCTCACTTCTCTCTTGATTACTTTGATGCAAAACTATTTTCCAGGAAACCTTAGAAGACATAGACAAAAATGAGGATGGTTTTGTGGATCAAGATGAGTATATTGGTAAGTGTTGAGAATTGTTTCTTACATAATCTCCAGTCTGTTTGTCTGTCTTCTCTCAAATTTGCAGCAGTATTAAGAACCTAGAGATTAATATTTTTATGCTCCCATTCAACTATTTTAAACCAATCTTCCAACTCACAAAGTTTTATTTCATTTTAGGCAGGTGGCAACATCACCAGCAAAAAGTTTCTCACACTTTACAGCATCATACATCTTACTCTAACATAATTTGTCAGAGAGTCTGGAATAATATTTTTCACAACAGCAATATTCTCAATATATTTAATCACATTAACAGCTTTTTCAAAGCCTTGTTTAGAAATGCAGGAGCATTGGAAAGTAAGTCTGTTCCCAAGTTTGAACGGTACTTGACTATGCAAAATAGCTGGGAAACACACATTGTAAAAAGGAAAATTCACCCTTTTTCTACTAGTTGTTTTCCTAGTTTATTTAGTAAGTAAAGCCCCATACTTACCTAATGGTGTTGCCATTATGTTTCTTGCAGAAATAAGAGATGCGTTAAAAGTGAGCTGTGTAAAACCAGCACTAAGATTTGAGATTCTCAAAGTTGTGAACTGTGTGAAAGTTAGCTGTGCATTACTTCAGTGGCAGAAAGAGAACAAAACAGGAACCCTTCAATAGCAGATCAGTCACAGTTAATTTGCACAAACTTCAGCTGCACTAGGCAGTTAGCTGCTGTCTTGCACTTAGACCTATGAAGACAAAATGGAAGCAGGACTGGAGATCAGCAGTACATAAGACATTTTAGCCTTTTGAATCCTTATGCTGAGACCAAAAGTTAACTTCTCCTACTGAACTCACTTTGATGGGTTTTAAATCAAGAAAGTAGCACCAAGAAAGCATTAGTGCAAACTCAGGTGAATCTTTCTGTTTCTAGTGGTGCTGTAAAGATCACTTCACATATAATAGGAACAATATACACACGTTAATTAATGGCAAGGGGGTTCTATTCCTTGTAAATTATATTTAGCCTCAAAATGTGAATGCTATTCATTTATGACTGAAATAACAGAGCAGCATAATTTCCACAGTAATTTCAGTTCATTCAGTGACATTACCTACATATAATTATAAGGTAATTGTCAACATTTGTTACTGTGTGAATGCTGGTTTTTCTTGTCTTCTATAGATAGGAACATAGAATGTTCTAGTCACGATCACCCCACATTGGCAAGGATGATAAAAAATCAAATTGACAGGACATGTCAGTTTCTTCAAATAAACAATATAATTTGCACTTTAAAAAATGAAAAAAGAAAGTGAATGTGTTGTCTGAAGTTTTCTTCATGAGTTGAAGAAAACTATGCTTAAAATATTCCTCCTTCCCTTTTTCAGATATGATATTTTTTATTTTTGATGAAGAGCAAACAGAAAACCAAATCTCTTCTTTGGTAATTTATAAGGAACAACAAAAAGAAGTCCAAAAATTTCAGTCTCTAGATGAGGTATTTGATGGGGAAATCTGCTGAAGAAGAGTTCCTCCTTCCTCCTCCTCCTTCCTTTTTCCGAGTTTGTCTTTTATGAAGTTTGGGTTTTGATTTTACGCAAGCAGTGAAACAAGGAATCTCTAGTAATGTTAAAGCAGAGAGAACTAAATTTTTATTGTGCATGAGCAGGCAAGAGTATTTATGGGACTCTGTGGACAGTTCTGCCACTAAAGAACTTCAGCCTGGTGTACACACCTACAACTGAGGGGTCAGGGGTGGATATTCCCCGATTGGAGACCAGCATTTATACTGCCTGTAGATAACAGCCAGTCCTTGGCCCAAGACCATCCATGTGGGGTGCACTTTTTCTGAGCACATCCTTGAAAACCAAACCAAATCCAAAAGGCACAGGAGTAGTAGCATAAAGCAGACTAATTATAAATGGAAAACCAGAAGATTTTAGGAATAAGCAGACCTGATGACAGAGCAGCTGATGTACATAATCTCTGCATCCTGTCACGAATGCTGCTCCATCCCAAAGCACCAGTCCATGATAAATGCTCTGCCTGTGGTTTCTCACACAAAATGAACCACTGAGTCATGTCTTCTCCAGGTCTGTCTTTGTAGAAGAATACCTTCTACTGGAGTATGCTGCAGCACTGCTTGGTTAAAAAAGGACTCATCTACTAAGATGAATTTCTCTTACACAGTCCTCTCTAAAAGCAGGACAAAAGCATTCGAATTCCATTCAGCAATTTTTCTTTTCTTGAATTTTCCATGTCCTTTTTTCCTCCTCCCTTATCTACTCTGCTGGCTAGAGTCTTGTCTTATCCACAAAGACATTTGCTGTCAGGAAGAAGGTAAAATTGCTGAGATCCCATATGACTGAGTCTAGCACTAAAGATTATGATTGTTATTTACCTAAAGACCCTTAAAGAATTATTTCATTCTGAAATTCAGTGGATGATGGCCTTTGAACACATTCACCACTCATGTTCACCTCACCAGCAGTGCACAGTTACCACACAAGAGTAATGTAAGAATGGAGAGACTCACCAGCAGTGAAGAAACAGGCGTGGGAGAAGATAACACACAGCTACTCTATCTACACCTCACATTTCATTTTCTGCATAAAAACACTGTTCAAAGAGTGAAAAGTTTAGTCTTCTCTGAGGAACACTGTGCAGATGTCTTTAGTTTGTGCATAATTTTCAAATTAAATACGACTCAAGTGAGACCTTTATTTCCTCTCTAGCTGATATGTTTGCAAATGAAGAGGGTGGACCAGAGCCTGACTGGGTAATTACAGAGCGTGAACAGTTTTCAGATTTTCGTGACCTCAACAAGGATGGGAAGATGGACAAAGAGGAGATTCAGCACTGGATTCTCCCACAAGACTATGATCACGCACTAGCTGAAGCAAGGCACTTAGTCTATGAATCGGATGTAGACAAGGTAGTGTTCTAGTATATTTTTTTAAAAAAGTTATATAAGGTGGTGGGTTTTTTTAAACATAGCAGGCTTGGAAGAATTTATGCCTAATAACTTTTCTTACTAGTACACTTTAAATGGAGTTTCAGAGGCTAGAATTGATAGTGCATTAATGTATCAATGCCAGTTTAAGTTGGTAGGGTTACAATCACAAAGTGGTACAATAGTTTATCTGCTCTTGAAGCCCCCTTGGCTTAGGTAAGAAATTATTTACCATCTTACATGTGGAAGTTTTAAAACAATAGATGTCTTTTTGTTTTTAAGGGTGGTAATGCATTTTGTATGCTAATTTAGACTGCAAGAGAAAAATGAAAGATACATTACGTAGGAGGTAGCAAAAATACCCCATCTCTATAATCAAACATACATCTTTGACTTAAAGACTGTCTCAATACATCCACTTCCTCTAAGCTGGGAGATTAATCTCCAGATAGTGATATTCAGAAGTGTAATATGAGCAAAGTTGGAACCTAAAAAGCCAAAACACTCACACAGAGTGTGTAAACTGCAAACATATGGAACCATCTTCAACAAAGTACACCAGAGGCTTTTCACTTTTTGCTGTCAGGGGGCAAACCCAAACTACAGGGCAAAACTATCAGAGAACCCATATACTCTTTGGCAGCAAGTTAATTGTAAAGAACTTTGAATTAGCAATTTGATCCAATTGAAGCTAGTGGGACTTCTGTCTTCCACTGGGGTCCAAATTTCAGTCACTCTGACAGCTACAGTGATTCCTGAACCTGTTTCTAAAGGCTCTTGTCAGTCTGCACTGGTGTGTCTTTTGCCTAGCTTTGAAAATATTCTTACAAAGATTTTATCTTCCTCCCACCAGGATCAAAAGCTAACGAAACAGGAGGTTCTAGACAACTGGAATATGTTCGTTGGAAGTCAAGCTACTAATTATGGGGAGGACCTCACAAGAAACCACGATGAGCTATGATACAGTATACCAACTAGTATGCCACAGACCTTTTCTCCACGTCACTGAAATCACCGTGTCCATCCCCTCCTTTTAGGGAAGATGGGCAAGGGACACACAAACAAATGACTTGCATTAATATATTTTTAAATGCCAGCTTATTACCTCGGAAGTCACATAGAAATAGTTTCTTACTCTTTTCACATCTTTAAGTACAATATCTAGTAACTACAGTTATTTTGGAAAAAAAATTGAAAGGTAACTTTTCTTAATAGATTAGGGCCTGACCTGAAAAAGGCACTTCTAAAAACATAATTGCAAGGATATTTAATAGTGAAATATTTTCTTCAAATGCAGGTAGGATTAGAAAGAAACCTAATGTTTAAACAGACTAAGTTATTTTAGTCGTCTTTTTTAATCGCATATAACAATTTAGAGTTCTCCATCAACCCTCCTATCCAGAGAAAATGTTTTGACACAACAAGATCTACAACCTTTTTCTCCACACTGTTTTTCTGCCCTGCTTTGGGCCAGTGGTGCTGCAGAAGGTGTCCACCAGCCCTCTCGTTCAAGCTTTACGAGACCACGATGTACAACTGTCCCTTCTCTCTAACCCCCATCTCAGCACAGAGATGGCACACATGGCCCAACACCCTGTGCCGGCATTCCTCAGCGAGGCTTTCAGAGTTCATAGTGACAGCTGCTCCTTCTGACAACAGAATAACGTACAATTGTTTGTGGGCTGTTGGTTATGCTCTTTCCTGGGAGGAATTACGCCACATGGAGCATAATTTGTCTCACGCTTTTCGCACTTCACCCAAACCATAGTCTTGTTCACACAGTGTGAATGGCAGCAGTTCTGTGATGGAGAAAGAATGAGACATATCACCCCTCTGGGCCTTCTGTCTTCTCTCCCACATAAGAGGACAGATTTATCTGGCTAAAGTTCTGGGTTTGTATGCATATTTGTATAAGTACATGTTACTGAAGCTTTCCTTCCAAAGAAAGGAGTAAGCTTTCCACACAGGTGCTTTCTTTTTTACTGTATAATGTGAGCTGTTACATGTATATTTTTATATACCCAACTTATATTTGGTTGTTCTTAAATGTACTGGTTTTAAAATAAGCACAATAAAACCAGTACTTCTTTTTATACTATGAAGGTGCAATAACACTAACACAGACTAGCCCAGGGAGATACGAAAGCACAAACCAAGCCTTTTAAGCCAGTAGTTCCCAAAGCACTGGGTCATTGGCAACTCCTTCAGCATTGGGGGTAGTCATCTACAACAGCAGCTGGCCATACGGCACCAACTGTTTCTTCACCTCATTTAAGAAAAAAACAAAAAACAAAAAAAGCTAGAAATAAGTCAAATATACATAGTTGCTATCAGTAGAATTTGTTCTGAACACTAATACTAGGAGACTGGGGCTCCGTAACAGGGTTCACTTGGAGGTTCCTTGAAGGTTTGTTGTACAGCATCACAAACTGGTGATGACACAACCATACAGAGAGTAGGTTTGAGACTCCTGGGTTGTGATACACTTCAGCAATTTAACAAATCTGTGAAAATCATAGTGAGACAATGGAGAACTGTGATCTCCATAGTGTCATTTTTATAAGGTCGTATAAGAACTGTGGTGAAAGTACTTCGATCTTCCAATTGAAGATAATTAAATTTAGATACCAGAGACTGGCAGAGATTCCATGTTCTTGCTAGCATAATTATTAAGCTTTTGGTGTGCACTTCTTATGACATTGCCAGGAAAGTCCCTACCTCCTCCACTAACAAACAATAGGACAAATGTCATAAGGCATAAGCGAACTGTTCTTGCTTTTCCAGTACCCTGAAGTTAAATAAATGCCTAAATGCAGTGTTATCTGAGAAGCAATAAAATTGTGTCTTGGCACATGTAAAAGAATATCTGTTTTGTTTATGACTTGGATTTGGAAAGGTTTATTGTATTCAATAATTCTAACAACCCTGAGAACTTTTCTTTTAGTAGTCTTTTCATACTAAAATTTGACATTTTTCTATTTTATTAACAGAATTGCAGTGCTCTCTCTGCACTCAGATTATTTTCTGCTGTTACAGGAAACAATACCTTAGAAAGACCTCGGAAAAAGCTTGCAAGTGAAACTGCAGCTCAGACTGGAGACTAAGCCAAGGATTTTCACTGAAACCCAAGGGAAGGTTGTTTGCTAAGTCTTGTTGAAATGCTGTCAGAGTTGGGTGCTGAGACACTAAACATCATTGCCTTCAGATAAATGTGACACTTCCAAATCCACTGCCTACTGTCCCAACCAAGACCAGCATCTGAGCTTTGACAAGCAATCACATTTTCTTCCATGTTACTCATTGAATTTGGAATAGAATTAGCATGACATGAGACAAATTCTCATCTTGTGTTTGTTCTCAATTCTTATTAATGCTTGGAATGCATCAGGCATTTTTGAGTATAGAACTGTACTTACATGAGTAAGAATGCTGAAATCAGGAGTTATTTATGCAAGCAGAAAATGGAAATTGAGACCCATAGTATTTTACAGTAAAATTTTTTTTTCACAAAACAAATGGTACTTGGGTATACTACATCCACCTATGAAAAAGGCAAACTTTCCAATTAGAATAAGGTTTAAAATAATAAAATTTTTTAGCAATAATGGACAATGGGGTCTTATTAAGATTAGAAGCTTTTTTTATAAAGCAAAATAGAGAAACATTGTTTTTTTAGAGAACATTATCACTGATGTTATTTCACTCTAAAGGCTACCCTCTTTTTTCTGCAGCTCTTCGTAGTGTTTCACTTACCAACATTCAGTAATGCACAGTACATTTTGTGCGCTAAATTTTCCTTTCATGCTCGATGCACTAAGGAAGAGTAACTCCAAAAGAGACTAGAGCTTCTGGGTTTAAATTTAACACTATTTAAAGGAACGCAAACCTTTGCTAGGGGATATAACTGTTAACATTGTGATTTTTCAAGCTTAAGGTTTCTAATGGGGTTTGACTGTTGCAGAGAGAACATTTCTTTTTTCCTAGGTAACATATTTCAAGTCAAATTATGAGCAAATGCTACAAAATTTTAGTGTAATGTGAAATACTGTAATGTCAGATAGCATTATTTATCTGCTTAATATGACTAAAACCATTAATTGCTGGGAGCCATGCTTCATTCTAGCAACATGAAAATCCATTTTTTGCCTATCTTGTCAGTTATTGCAGATTTTCTTAACGAATTGTGACGTAGTGAAATTCTGTTGGGAAATATGTTTATATATTTCCAACTGCTAGTTCTGTATGGTAACTCTTACTACATAGATCCTCCATTAACTCAATGTTTTCATTATGCCTATGCCACAACATATCAAAGGTGCATTTTTCTTACTTAGGTATCTAGAATAGCCATTATTATTGCACATGCAGTTTTAATTATTAGAATTTATGAAATGAACTAAGTGGCTGATGTTCATTGTCTTATATTTCCATTTAATGATTCAATCAGGTTAAATCTGTCTCCTGTTCCAGTCAAGGTGCTGTACATAACTCCCTGAGGAAAGGAGAATGCAGCCCATCCTGGTCTCATTACACTTACACAAGTATCTTACAACAGTTGCATAATGCTTTACGATTTGCAATGCAGAAGTTAATCTTGATCCCAGTGAAGTTAATGGCAGAACTTCTAGTCCCTATATCCAGGGGCTAAGGCCTTGGCCGCCCAAAGGCAAGCAGAGTACTGGAGTTCAGAAATAATAATGATCCTGATCTCCTTACTACTACAACAGTTAGGGCATAAGCCTACTTCATGGAAGACAGTGTCTAATGTTTTACTGGTCTGTTACTGGTAGTGACTCCCAGTGCTGCCCCCCCCCCCACCTTTAAACTCCGCTAAACTGAAGTTCTTGTGATACTGCTTTTACTGCATCTCATAGGGCCTTGGTTGCTGGGACACAGAAAAGAAAGGCATGCTAGTTGAGAATGCATCAGATGAAGTGCAGAAGAATTTGGATAGCTAAATTTCCTGAAACCTTTCGTTGGTAACATTTAGATGAAACATTTTAAAATCATAGGGAGGATTTTTTTTTAAAAGGTGAATTCAATTTCTTCACCCGAGTCTCCTTCCTTTTTCCTCGATTCTTAAATTCAGTTAATAGTACAGACATAACATTTCTGGGAACCCCCAAACCTGATCACTGATAACTTTGAATGCTTTATGCCAAAACAGAGGAAGTTTTCACAAATATTGCATTTGCTCCAAACTGGATACAGCAAAGTACAGTTAAACAAAAAACAAACGCAAGAGACTAAAAAGTATTATCCCATTATTCCTACCTATATTCATAAACAAAAATATGCCTAACCTGGAACAGACAAATTTAGAGTTATACTGAGGTGGAATGTTTAATTTATTACAAAAACATGTAGATGTGGACTCTATAAGAAAAGTATTTATGTACTTCTTGCAGACTAGAGAATACTGTTTTCCTAGAGCAAATAAATGCAGTAATTTGTGCTTGAGTTCAGTCAAACTAGCAAATGTTTTCTGCATGGGTCTTTCTTCCATGTAGCTGCATGACTTAAAATTCTACAATACCTTCTTAAGCTAACAATCAAACTCCATGACTTTATTCCAGAGTTGCCTCCTTTATTCCAAGGCTGCCTACCCAGTTTCTGCATAAAAATCTCTATGTTATATCAGCTCTAAAATTGCTGCATGTGCTGGGTGCAAAGTCTGGAAACTTTCAATCATCACAAAAAGGTTATGAAATTATTTCAGTATAAAAATGACCAGACAAAAACCTTGCCATCCACTAGCATTAGGTTTACAGAACAGTTAGATATCTGGATACAATACTTTATTTTCCCTGTTTCAGAAAGGAAATCAACTTTTCACATTTGCTACCTTGGAGCTTATAAAAAGGAAAATTGCATACAAGATGTTAAAATGGGCCCTCTGGGATAAAGAGCTTGGGGATAAGGTAGGTTTTCCCTTAAACTGTATCTGTGGTGCAGCTTAGCAGTATATTCAGAGAGTTTTCTGGGCATGTAACTGATGTAAATAAACACTGGCTTAATAGTGGGACCCTAGGTCCAAAATGCAGTCAGTAGAGACAAGTAGGGCCCCCTCAACTATGGCATCAGAAGGTATAATCATGGGTGCATAAAGCAGACAGTGAAAATATCCTCCCTTTACATTTCTGCATCCCTTCATAACATATCCAAACACAGTGGAAATAAAACAGGCGAGATGAAGAGCAATGAGAAATGACATGATGAAATACCGCCTCTAAAATCTACTTTATTCAACTGGAAACAAAACATGTTAAAAGGTGATAATGCTTTAAAAGCTATTTAACTCACCAGCCAAATCAAACTGACCAAAATCTAATTTATTCCTTGTCTTGTTTAGCAGATGCTTAAAAGATCAATATAGTTGTCTCTGTAGATCGGCATGAAATATTAACCAGTCTGAGTGTTCTGAAGCTTTTTACAACATATTCAGCCTCATTAAACATTAAGCAGCCTTGAAATATAAATATAAAATAACTATCAGCTTCATATCCTTCAGACACAGAACAAAGGTAGCTCAAATGTGGGAAGCAGGAGGAAAAAAATATTAAATGAACTGGGAATTCACAGAGAAGTTAACTTAGGAAAGCTGTCAGTATAAATTGACTCAATCAGATACACTTAACCATAAGGAGAGAGAATATTGCAATATCAGAAGAATATCTGCTATGGAACAAAACACTAGTGTGACATATATAGCATGAGAAATTCATAAAAATATGCCTCTGACCACAAATATACTCATCTTAGGCCCTATCTTCATTTATACTACATCTCCTTTCACCCCTTGTATTTGCTATAAGACCCACTCCGTGGGTTCAGTGAGAAAGAAACCCCCTTCTCTTTCCTCTGCTTTTCATTGCTATCTGGTATGTTAAAAATATCTGGGCAATACAGCAGAAAAGAGTTTCAGGTTCACTAAAGGGAAATGTCAGCTTTGCAAATCACTGAAAGTAACCGGACATAAACTGTCAAAATAAGTCAGCAGAACAGTGTGGTTATTGTCGGTACGTAACTCGAGTCTGCAATCCCAGATGTGGCTAAAGGTTATAGACAACATAGCAAGATGGTTCTACTATGGTGCACAGATCAACTAATTTAGCTAAAAAGGCTGGTTTATTTTAATATATGTAACACATTTAATATCATTTCCTCCCACTTGTCTGCTTGCTTTGTTATTACTGCATACTGATAGTGAAGAATAAATTTCAACCCCACACGGTATCGCCTTTACCACTGCAGAGTCTGTCAGGGTTTACAGAGAGGATTTTTATGTAGCTGTCTTATTGCTGCTTCTTCCAGTATTGTCTAGTATTGATACTGGATCAGGCATACCTGTGGTAGAATTTATTACGGTCACCTTCTCTCATTTTGGCAAGATGGGAACGGCAAGAAGTGAAACTACGTAGGATTCATTCACCTGAAGAGATACTAGATTTTGTTAACAGTATACTGAGCTATTAAGCTAGAACTATCAAATTCTCTTCTAGATGATGGTAGGAATGACATCAATCAGTCATTGTGAAAAACATAAGGAATTGAGCATAAACCCAATAAACTAATTCAGTACCCCCAGAGGCAAAAAACCCAAACAAACCCCCCACCCCCCATTTTAAAATAGATGTTTTCAAAATTTTGTGGCATAAGCAAGATAGCAGTGGGCTCACATAAAGAAGAAATGTATCAGACACATTAAGAACTTATATTCAAATAGTATTTGACATTGGGCTATTTTTGCTGGGTTCTTAGAATAGAACTGAGAGGATACTTTTGCATTCCACTGCATTACACCATATTTTTATACTTTCTCTACCTACATGCTACACTGTTAACAAGCATTGATTAGAACAGCATCAAATGTTTTACACTTGTCCGCATGCCAGATTTTCAGATGTGCTTTGTGAACAGTGTTACACCATCTCCAAAGACACATTTTAAAAATCATTTCCAAAATACACTGAATGGGAAAAGATTACACACACTGTGAGCAGAGCCCAGCACCTGGCAGCTTAGGCAAAGGAAGCAAGTTGTAACCTACACAAGCCACAACACAGGCTCAGGGAGGGCAAGCAAAGCCTTAGGTTTCCCGTACCTCTTCAGTTCTGCACCATCCCACTTTGCTCCTGGTAAAATTCAGAACAAATCTCAGAAAAAAAGCATCCCTGCATTAGCAGAACCACGCTCGTCCCTTCCCTGTTACGCAGTGTTGTTTTGATTCAGGGGTGATTCACAGAGCTGCTGCCTCAGCTCTGCTCAGCAGAGGCAGTTCTGCAAGGACTCGCTCACATTTTTTACAGCCATCAAGGAGCACAAGGAAGCCATGACAAGGCACGTGAAGAAGGCTGTGTGAGACAGACAGGAAGGCACAAAATTTGATGTAGCAACTTAAGGATCTCTGTGTGCTGCCTTGCTTACTGCTTTAATCTGAGTGCTTTGTCTAAATTGTAGGTCCTGCAGGTTGATTGGGAAGAAAAGTGATTTGACAGTAGTTTCAAGCATTTCTTTGCTACCGTGGTGCAACAGAGAGGACTCGAGTAAGACAGTTTTCTTGATGAGATCACCACAGCTCTTTTGTTCAAAAATCTTCTTGTCTCAAGGGTATGCTCATTCATGTGTCATCCTTATATCTCACTGAGGTTCTGAGGTATAGGAAGCATACCAAACACTGGAAGGTCACCTAAGTTCTATGAAATTGGCATCGAGGCTTAGGATGGAACAAGCAAGCACAAAGGTGGGGATGTATAGGCAATCATACTGCAGAAAGAGAGGAATTTTACCCATCCAACTGCTCTCTCATGGAACCTGGAAAACTAGTCTTTGCTCAGATGAAATCTATTTCACTTTTTGTGTTCTGCTCCCCCTGAATTTGAGGGATGAAAAACACTAGTGCCAAATTTACTGTAAATATCTACTCAAGCAAGGTGTAATGGTTTGCTTTGATCAAGTTGCATTTACACTTCTTTGAGACACCCATCCAAACCCAGTTTCTGGAATGCAAGCTTTGAAGTCTCACAGATTGTCTTCGTACAAGAATTCTGTCCATCCACAAAGCTAAACCTTTTAACTGGGCAGTCTCTCATTACTCATACCTTTATTACTGCAGTAGCTTTTTCCTGACAACAGGCTTGCCCCTGCACATGCTCAGCTCAAAGCACTGCTGCAGAGCCAACACTCCACTCCACCAAACTGCCAAGTGACTCATCTTCACTTTCAAAGCTCTTCACAGCCTCAAGTCCACAATATCCTTGATCTCCCATCCACTGCTGGAAGTTTTATTCCTATCATTCACCCACAACACGAGCAGTTCATTTTGTAAATGGCAAAAAGAAGCCAAAAATTGTGTGTATGTTCCCGTGCTGTTCCTCATATTTGAGAGGGTTTTCTAAATTTTCAGTTAGCTTACAATGTCCTCCCAAAGCTCTCCTCAGACATGTCTTCTAAAAATGTAACTGCCAGACAGCACATTAGTATTATGTTTTCTCTATCAACAAGACAATGAAGAGGAAGAAAGGAAGCTTTCTAATAGATCAGCTGACATTTCAGAGGGAGGGGAGGAAGAAAGTTCTTAGAACTTCCATCAGTCCCATCCTGGGTGTCAGACGTAACCTTTGTGCATTCCTGCTTTTGCCTTCACCCATGTGCTTTCCCTTTTCTTGAGCTGTAAATTCTTTGGCAATGTCTTTTTGGTTCAGCGATGGTACAGTGCTCGGGACAGTGAAATTGTGCCTCATGACTTGGATTCCTAAGAGTTACAGTAATACAAGTAATAACCACAGTTTTTACTTTGACTAAAATTCATACCTCAAGACCACCAAACCATGAGTAAATAGCACACAAGGGCAAGAGAAAACAATCACACAGATCCAAATGTCAATGCTGCAAATACATCAACCCTCAGCTAGTGTTAATTTGTATTGTTCAAAAAAAAATAATTAAAATCTCTCTTTCAATGTACCTGTGCACATTTACATCCATAGGCACTGTTTAAAATAAATTTGACTGTAAACAGTCCTCCTAGATGAAAAGGAATACTGAGCAAAGCATCCCTGTACCACTTTTTTTTTGCGGCTATAGAAGACCTGTAATGAATGTCTGTGCAGCAGCACACAAACCACAGATGAGGAAGAAAATTCTTCAGCTGTTTGAATTAAGACAGAATAAAAATGTTAACTTACATGCAAATTTATTTCACTGAGGCCTATAAAGATATCCTGGTATTGCTGTAGCTTTCCATTGTCTCAACAAGAACTGAAAACCTATTTAAGATCAAGACAAGGATAGGTACACGTGTATCAGAGGACCGTGAGAATGCCATCAAAACCTGTCAATAGGAATTTGTGCTGGTTTTGACTGGAATAGAGTTAATTTTTTCCATGGTAGCTTGTACAGAGCTCTGTTTTGGATCTGTGCTGAAAACAGCATTGCTGATACAGGGATGGTTTAATTATTGCTAAGTAGCACTTAACAGAGTCAAGGCCTTTTCTGCTCCTCACCTCACCCCACCCACAAGCAGGCTGGGGGTGCACAAGAAGCTGGGAGGGGACACAGCTGGGAGAGCTGACCCCAGCTGACTGAAGGGATATTCCAGACAATATGATGTCATGCTCAGCAGTAAAAGCTGGAGGAAAAAGGAAAGGTGGGGGGGGACAGGACAGGGTGCATTTGGAGTGATGATGTTTGTCTTCCCAAGTAGCCATGACATGTGATGGAGCCCAGCTTCCCAGGAGATGGCTGAACACCTGCCTGCCAATGGGAAATGATCAATCAATTCCCTGTTTTCCTTTACTTGTGCATGTGGCTTTTACTTTACCTATTAAATTGTCTTTATCTCAATCCATGAGTTTTCTCACATTTATTCTTCTGATTTTCTCCATCTCACAGAGCAGAGTGAGCGAGTGGCTGCATGGGGGTTAGTTGCTGGCCAGGGTTAAACCACAACAGTATATGAGAGCTCTTTTGAAACATCCTCATAGGAATCTATGACCTGATTAAAAGCCTTTGAAACTCTACTTACTGCAGGTCACTAAAAAAAACCTAAGAATTTCTGAAGCAGATCTTCTAATAGAATTAAACTTTTTTTCTTAAGGAAGTAAATGACTATTTGATACAAATGTAATTGAATACAAGGTCACACAGAAACCAAATGAACTACCAGAAACAAAGTCACTTGATCACTTATCTTAAAATGTCTGATATTCCTTAGCAAATTTATTTTCAGAAAGCGTTGTGCTACATTTGCAAACAGGCTGGAAAGAAATAATTAGAACTAACTGTTGTTGGGAAATGTTAATGTGGAATGGAAGGCATTTAAAGAACTGTAACAGAGTTTAAAATACAAGTTCATTCCAGTAAATCAGTGTCAAAATGACAAGAGGAGCCAACGTGGCTCGAGACAGATATATGCAAGATAAACAATAAAACTTTTGAACTCATCCATAGAATATGAGAAGTGAAAGATTTGATTAAGTATTAAAACAAAAATGTTAAACCAAATGAAACAAAACCAAAACTGAATCATACAGCTCAAAATCTCATAGTATGAGAGGGCTTTTTCCTGGCTTGGGTTTTTAAATTTTTTAATTAAGAATTTGCTTTCCAGAATGATTGAAAATATCAAACTAAAACACAATGACTCCCTGGAATATTCAAAGAATTATTTTGCAACTATTCTAAGGTACAATTGTATCTGGTACAACATACCTGAATACTCCTGTAAGGGTATTTTTTAGGGTTCTTTCCAGCCTTTACTGCTTTCTCATATCAGTGCAAATTATGCACTGACAGAACTCACCAAGGCTAAGTACTTCAACTCACATTCAAGCGAAGTGAATAAACGGCCAAGGTGATCACTGTGCGAAGTTCTAACAGCGCACAATTGACCTCACCCTCTGCAGTAGCAGACATTTGAGGGGCAATTCCTTCCCTTGGTTTCTGCAGTTATTGCACCACATCTTCATTCAGCAGGAGTGAAGGCTATGGCCCTTCTCACAGACTATGATTATTGGTGTGTGGTGACTGGGAGTTGTACACATTTCCTGGTTAAGTCCTTCAGAAACTTTGGTAGAACATGGGACTGTAATCATTGCACACCCTGTCCTTCCCCATCTCAGCCCCAGTGCTCCCAAGATGTTACCTCTGGTTGACATGACAGCAGACAGCACAGGTGACACAGACCATGCCAGCTCTTCACAGTGACTGGTTGGCAACAGGTTACTGGGGCAAAGTGGCTTTAGCAGACCTGTCTGGCTCCTTACCCTGTAGTAAAAAAAAAAAAAGTGAAAAGGTGAAGTTTTTCATGGTAACTGAGCTCTACTGAATGAGTATGATAACACTGGTATTTTTGCATGATTTGTTTACATCAGAGTAAACTTCTGATAGAAATGAGTTAAAATTACAAGCACACTGGGTCTTCCATAGATCTTCCTTAACCTTTCCTGCAAGGCTACCCATAACTTTGATTTTATATGTAAACCAGAGCTATATCCTAAAAGACTTCACTGCTATTTTAGTCTGAGCTTTCTAACTTTCATTAGACAACTGAACTACGGATGCAAGTGCTGCATTGACATATCCTGATACAGCCAGTCTAAAGAATTTACCACTTGGTGCACTGGTAATGTGACCTATGCCAACTTTTTTCTTGGTACATCTTATTTTCCCCTATCAGCTCAGGGGTAGTAGCAACTGCTTCTTCACATTGTGCCCCGCAACCTGAACAGCCCATGCAAGAGAGTTAGGGAGCGATTTATGCCCCTGTGTTCTCTTGTAAAAGGGTGCACAGCTACTTAGAACTGAGCCCTAAGGAAGCCCATGTAGTAGACATCCGATATTCAAGAGAGAAAAAAATAAAGCAGGACCAGGAATTGAGAGAAGTCTTCACTGACACTTTACAAGTTCATGTAGCTCAGCAGAGATCCCTGAAGACAAGATACCATCATAATGCCTTTAGTTAAGGGAAAGCCTAGGGAAACTGAAAACATATATAGGGAAAGCTTAAAAATCATTTTACAAAACCAAGCGAGGGAAACGCTTTAAACAAGCGTACTAGAGGTTCAATTAAGAGTTTCAGAGATGCCTGTAGGAGAAAATCTCCAAGGATATTACCACTAGGATAGACAAAGGGAGGGAATGGAACCTGATGTGGAGAGGTTCAGAGCCATTTCCCCAAGTTTCATATTGGAAGCTAAATGCATTAAAAAATTTAGAACAGCAAACGTATTCCAGAAATGCGTGCAAAGTGCATTTGATAAGATGTTTAATCATATATCAGTACAAACAGTGGGTTAGGCTCAGAATTTTACAAACAAGCACTGGAATACAAAGAAAAGGAAGTCTTGATTAATAAGGTGGGCAGGCAGGAGAAGAGATCATTTACTTTCAATAAAATGATTTGGACATTTGCTAAAGAAAAGATGCAGATCATCTTAGGAAGAAGTCTGCTAGTTAATCTATCAAAGAATCCAGAATGAAAGCAAACAGGTACAGACAAAAAGTTGCAAGGAAATCTGCATTAAATCGTTAAGCAAGAATTACACTTGGACTGACCAATCACTTTCCAAGGCACAGAATACAACTCAGTGGAAATAATATGATTTAATTATACACTTTTTAGTTTTAAAAATTTTCTTTTAAACACAGATGGCAAAGTTGGGAGATTTTTTTGGAGGGTAAGGGTGTTGGAAATTAATAATAAACCAAGGTATAGAATTGAGAAGATGAGCAAACTTCATTTAGACCTTTCTTTTCCAAAGCAGGGTTACATTTCCCCTGGAAGCTCAAACTGTACACAGGTATTTTCCATCCACTGATTAGTGTGCATTTTGCAGCCCCCAGTCTGAGCCCCACACTTAAGTGCCAGTTTATTCAGCAGAGAAATCTAAGAGCTTCCTTCTCCATCACCATTGTCATGAGCTACTGTGCCACATACTCCCACACCCATTCTCCATGATCAGAACTGTATGGCCTTCATTTAAAACTAGGTCTGCATTTGCTATCGCCTCTTCATCAGGGAATGGGAGGCTTTTACTGTAACTCCAAGCCTTTAGCTCTAGTTGCAGCTTGGAGGAATCTACTTTGATTTCCCATGTGTTGAACAAATACCAGAGGTCACATAAAGAGAGAATATATGGCTCTATAGGAGCATAAAACCTGGGGAGGAAGGAAAGAGGATAAACAACAACTAACACAACCATAAAGAGTAAATCAAAACAAGCTATTTCATGTTTAAAAACGACTGCAAAAAAAAAACTAATATTACCCATTATCAACTAAACAGAAGCAAATATTTCAAGGTGTACTACTTAGCTGTTTTCTCAAAATAGTAACCCACATAGTGTTTTCCCAGAGACTGGCTTCTAAATAAGATGTCAAACACATTCCAAAACAGCTAAAAAATCAGTATGGTTGAGTGTAGTTTGGTTGATTTGCAACCACAGCAAAACAATGGAACACACGCCAATCCCTACACCTCTTCTCCTCTGCCTCTTCATTTAGGAGTCACATTCATAAATGGAGCCCATCAGCCTGACTTGTGTTGGCAGAGGTAGGAGGGACAAGGAACAGCAGAGGATGGTGCTCTGCATGTCCTCCTTGCTGGGCTGGTTATCCTGCACCCTCCTTGGTCTTTGGCAGGGACTACAGCCTGCAAAATAATGGCCTCAACAGCTTCTTAGGCCACTCGCTGTTATAATCTGTATAATAAGTATTAGTTTAGCTTTTCATATGGAAAGTTAATCCCCTAATAACATTTAAAATTACTGAACGGTGTTTGGAAAAAATCATAGCTACGTTCAGAAACCTGTGCTGCAATCAGCTACACAAGATATATGGCATTCTGTAATTAGTGCACACCTTTCAGACTTGAATAATTACCTCTTATGAATTAAAATTGCGTGTGTCCCCCACTAGCCACTATACTTCAGAGAGAGGAGGAAAAAAAAAAAGAAGAGAAAAGATAAGCTCTTTACTTCTAAGACAGCTGAATATTCAGTCAGGTAATGTCACTGATTCGGTTATTTCCAGGTGAACATCAGGTTATTCAACCTAGGTGAATTTAATGATTCTGGACAGGTTGTGCAATGAATTTTCCTATAAATCACTTATAATTGCTAACATAAAAATTAAAAATCAGTCTGAACAGAGCGCTAGCACAGTATTAGTGATGGAAAGCAGTAATCTACAGATAGTGGTGCTGGCATTTTAATCAAGGCCGTTCTGATGAGAAGCTTCTGAACCTCATGAGGACAGCAGGAGGATGGAGAGGCTCAGGTGTCTAACCTGCAAGAGGATGTGACTACTTGTGATTAACAAACACATTTCCAATATACTGACAAAAACTTCAGAGCTTTTCTCTCTAATACAATGTTCTTTTATATTTATCAGAAAGACCAAGGTTATCTTGGCTTTCCACACCTCCCTC
Source organism: Actenoides lindsayi (assembly GCA_025331215.1). NCBI lineage: Eukaryota > Metazoa > Chordata > Aves > Coraciiformes > Alcedinidae > Actenoides > Actenoides lindsayi. The sequence goes on from WTSP01004147.1 coordinate 23,429, forward strand.
CCCAATATCCATTCCCAGCTGGCTATTTCTCCTGTACTGAGCTATGGATTAGGAGATGTGCTTGTGTTAGTATCCCAAGCCAGCATTTTGAATGATGCAGAGCATTTCAGTTTCCATACTCCCCAGGCAGAGTCCTCTTTTTCTATATCACTGAGTGCTGCAGCTCAATGATGCCATGACCTGCTCATAAAAGCAGTTGGAACAGTCTGGACCAGGTGAGACTTGAGCCCCAGCTTGATGGCAGTGCTGAAGTCTCCAGATGATGGAGAAAGTGTCCTGCTCTATGACACAGGCTCACAGCCCACCATGTCTGCCTGAACTTTCCATTCTTTCCAGCACAAAGACCTATATCATTTGTAAGTGTTAAAACAGAAGAACTGGCACTGAAACCTCCAGACCCGTCCTGCAAGTCATCACAGCACAACCCACACAGGGTGAGTACAACCAACAACAAAAAGACAACTGTCTCCAGACCAGCCACAAGAGCAATTCTATTACTTAGAACAGGAAGTGAAAAAACACTTTTACATTCATACTGAAAAACAGGAGGTGTGGGGTCTGGTTGTTCTCCTCCCCTTGCCTTCCAAGAGCCTGTAGCAAAGCTTTACACATGCAGCAAGGAGAGTGCACATGTCCTCTGACCCAGTGTAAACAAGTTTCATCACCTTCTATCAGGAAACCCAGTCTTATTCATGGATCTCATCTAATGAAGAAATCCTGCACTTTTGAAAATAAGTGCATTTTAATTTATCAATTCTTTGGTATTTTTGAAAGATTTTGTCCCCTTTTATTTTATACCAAAGCTTTTAGGAAAATTAGCTGTGTCAAAGGCAAAACATCGAAAGCCATAGTACAGAGTTTCAGAATTAGAGATGACTTGAATTTAAATTTAGGAGCCAAACTCATCTACTTTGTCCTGTATTAAGTTTGGAGCCAAGACTGAAATCAGGCTTTTTCTGGTTGTAATTTAGATAAGATTGAACTTTTCTGACATTAGCCATTTTTATCAGATTTTGGCTCCAGATGAAAGAAACCTTGCAGGTACAAGCGTAGAGCCAAATGACTGACTGCCACCCTTTGTGCCTGTTAATTATTTCTGGCCACAACATTCTGTGCATAATGGAGCATGGACACAATATGATGGCTTTTCTTCCCTCCCTCCCCCACCTATTTATTTATTTATTTATTTTTAAATTTGGCTTCTAGGTCAACATTTTGAGAAGTCAAAACTTGCTTTGCTGAAAGTCAAGGAATAATCATCCTGGAACACCTTGGGTTGTTTTGTATAGGTGCTCAGCATTGGTAGCTCCCAATGACTTCCAGCTAGAAATGTGAGAGTAACTATAATTACAAAATCAGGCCCACACTGCTTCAAAATTAATCACTTCAAAAATCTGGGAACTATTAAACAAATATGGACATGATATTGGGGGTAGGGAGGGCAGAGGAAGGAGTTTCATCCCTGGGGAAAATCATAAACTCCTTGTCCCAAGCCATTGTATTTTATTTTATTTTTAACTTTGTCCTACTAGTCATAGGACAGAAGTATTGAAATATTTCTACAGTATCACATTAATATAAAAGCATTCTGCTTTTTTCCTTGTGTGATAGTAAAGTGTAGTCACGTTAGCACATTTCGTTGTATGTTAGTAAAAATGAACGCTAATATGACCTGATACTAATGCACCATGACAGAAAATTCCTAATACGATAAAACTTTCATATCATATTAGTAGAAAAAAGTCACTTCCTGCCTGTTCCAGGTCACTTTCAATGTTGCCTTTGAGCATAAAGTAATGGCAAGCATTTGTCTGTCTGCAAAAAGGGTCCCTAGCACTGTTAAATGGCAAAATAAAAATTACATTAAAATGTGCCTATTTTTTCTGTGTGTGACTTAGCCCGTTTCAGGACAGCGTGCAGATACATCATATCAATTAGACTTAATTTCTAAGCTTTAACTCTGAGCTACTCAGAGCACCTCTTGTAATAAAGAGCAATCTCTTTTTAAATGTTTGGGGTTTTTTTTTTCTCTACATTAAAAATGTAACAGCTGCAGAAACATTCAGTTAACATGACTCTTCTCATTTTTATGACCAGTCTTCGAAAGGAAACAGTCAACCATGGGCAGCTTCTTCAGTGAGCCTTTCAAAGCAAATGCCAGGTAGACGAATACTGTTATTTCTTTTCTGCAAGAAGTCAGTAGATGTGTGGATGCAGCAGAACCAACTCACAGCTGGATCCAGAGGAGCAGGCAGCCAGCTTTCGATGGGGCAGCTCAGGGAGGCTTTGTAGGTTGACAACCACACCAGTTACACTAGCTAGTTTGAACACTGCCATCAGTTGAGTTGTATTACACTACTGTTTATTCCACACATCTAAATAACATACTCATGTAAATAAGAAAGTGCATCTCAGGACTTCTTGGGCATTTCTCAGAAGCCGATAAAACATTTGAAAGAAACACCACCAACTTCCTACAAAGGTTTCTGAAATCCCTGGTAAAGTTGAGCCTAAATTTTAATTAAATCTATTTCCTTCGTCCCTGGTCTCCCAAGTGAGGAACACTCAGGTCATTCTGTCACCTGGTATAAACTAAGGAGCTCAATTTAAATTCAGATCTTAATGCCAATTTCCAACAAACTAACAACTGTTTTTCTTGTTGTAGTCACTGTTTCATTGCACTCTCGTTACCCTGGACTGTAAGAACAGCAGTATGAGCAGGTAGTCCTAAGAGCTGCAAATACTGAGCTTCCTTACATAGGCTGCGTAATTCAAAAGTTAAAGTTACTGTTGCAGAGATTTTTCAACAGAAAGATTTAGTTTTATCAAAAGAAGAATCTACTTGTCTTACTTTTCCTCCAGAAAATGAGAGGAATAAAGGGTTCAGTTTAAACTGCTGCAGAACAGTACTAAAGACGAATCACGCAATGCATCAGCTTTGGCTAGAGAACATCCCACAAGTCAAACAGTGTAATATTTACTTCACTTTGTTCTTAAATTCTGGTTATTGGATAGACTTCTGTGTTGAAGATGTTAAAGCCCCAAAACTTTTAAATAACTTCACTGCTGTACCTTAAGGAGAAATGGAAAAACCTCCAAGTGGTTCTGGTGTGGTTACTATAGGTTACTATAACCAAAAAGAAAACCAAAACAAAACCCACCCAGACTAATTTTCAGTAATATTATTGCCTATGAAACATTATGAGTGCAAAATGTAATTACCTTAATGCTATTTTTGATATCATATCAGCAAATTACACTAAGTCCCTACTGTGACACTTATATCAGGGTAAGAATTATCCTGTTGTGAGTGTCGATCCCAGGGGAAAATGAGGCAGCATAAATGGCTGTGATTCTTGAGCAATTAGCTGCTCCAAGGCTGTAGATTCTCTTATTTAAAAGATACTTATGGAATGTTTAACCTGTAAACATCTTGAACATTTACCTCCTATTTGTTTTTTCAGTAATTAAGCCTCCAGGGGATCATCCTATGCAACAAGCATTTCTTCCTTATTTTGCCACCCATTTTTCTTTTTAATCATGAGAAAATCCCTTTCTGCTATTAAGATACACACTGTGAAATTTGGAATTGTTTGTAATAACTATGTCTTTCCATTAGTACTAATACCCTAATGCCACAGGACAACCATGTAGTGTGCTGAAGGATTATATAACTTCATGTTGAGCAAAAAGAAATTACGAGTTTGAATCACCTTTGGGAGTTGGTTTTTTTTGTTGTTTTCAAAGTTCTTTAAGAATTATTGAGGGAAGAGAGAAATATTGATCATTACACTAATTTAAGATCTTAAGCATTTACTCTCGAGTCAATGACACTGGCCTGAAAAAGTCAAAAGTACAGGCAACTGGACACAATGATAAAACGAACAGATCACAAAACAGTTCTGCAGTAGGGCATCAAAAGTATATGCAGTTCTTCGAGGAAATGTTATACACACAGCAAAAGGAAAGCAATATTTTATTAGTGCAACAGACCTTTTGAGCATAACATTATTCAACAGTATCTATACCCCTACTTAAGTTTTTAAGTTTACAAGTTTATGTGCTGCAATCAAAATTCTGGACCAAGGTAGACCTTGTATTTTTCCATTACTCTGTACAGGTAAAAGCCAGCCAGCCCTGGAACTGGAAGTAAAAGCACATATAAAAATACACCTCAAAATTAAAAATGTGTGCACTTTTAAAACCATTTTCACCTCTAAGCAGAAATGGGAAGATAAGAACATTCTGAAAAAGAGACCAGAAATTTCTCTTCTAGGCATAAGCAGACACTTTTTGCAGTATTAATTTATAAAAAGAATACAACTGCATAAAAATATCTGATTATAGTTATGTACATTAAAAAAACCAAATAAAGTCTTTCTCCTTTTGAAAACAATAAATTAAAAAATCCACTTCATGACACACAAAACATCAGTTCAACATCTCCAAGTTTCTGATGTAGTATAACTCTACTAAAAGTCATTCTTTTAAACCAAACTAAATTATAACTATTACCATACTTCCATCATTTTAATGCACCACTGAAGCAAACTGAAAGTCTATGCTTTGGTAAACATGGAAATTATTGATTTGTTAAATGTTTTATATGACATATACAAGACACCATATTATCCATTTACATGTTAAGCTATTCTGCCATCTTTCTTTTACCATGATTTCCTTCCTTGATTTGCAGTTGCCATACCACAAAATTTTTCTCCTCTTTAATAATTACTGATTTTTTTACATAATTAACTCTTTAGCAACATTATATTCTGTTTTAAAATAGCAATAAGAGGCTTTTCTTTACAGTAGTTAAAGGGCATTGGAAAACACCAGCAAATGCAATCAACTGTTTCAGCTGTTGAGAATTTTAAATCCAGGTTTTGGGCCACTGTTATTAACTGTGTATGCATCACTACAGCTGCTACAGAGCTCCATGCAGCTTGTTTGAAGCACACAATAGGACAAAGCTGCCTTGCACCACAGTGGAGAACACTGAGCACGCATACAAAGCTTATTTTTTCTTCTAGCAGGACAAGGGTATTGTTAAAAGCACAAAGTATTTGAAAACAGCAAAAATACAGAATGATGAGCAATTCTGACATCTTTTGAAACATTTCTGCGTTCATTCTTACACTGGCCAACTGCATTAAACTCTCATGGATCTTATATAACACAATAACGTCTTATGAAGCATTACAGATTTTTCTCCATACTAAGACCACCATGCAAACAGGTAGGTTTCACTGTAATAAGTATCTGGATAAAAGGGTTCATATTAATCCTTTCTTATGAATTCTGAAATATCTGGCAATAAAATATAGGTTCAAAATCTCATTTAGTGATCAGTGGAGTTAACTTAGCCTACACTGCCAGAGAAGAAAGTGATTAAGTGAAAAATGACTCATCCTAATGCAATCCTTTGAAACAGTGCATGCCTGCAAATATCAGTAATACTGCCAATTACATTTAACATACCAAGAGCTGTGCAAGGCCATGTTTAACATCTGCTTGAGAAGAACAGATAATAACAAATACTTGAGAACTATCCAAACATCAACAGTATCTTAATAAAAAATATGGAAAACTATCACAAATATACATAAAATATGTACATCTTCCTCGCAGTTTAAATTGCCTGAAAATATCTATGGTGAAGACACGCATCTTAAATTTATTAAACACTCAGTTTTCTGGGAGTTTGTTGTATGCCCTGGACTACTAATAACTCCTCTCTCACATGGGGCAAGGTACAATCAAGAAATACATACCAGCGTGTCCTTCCTGGTCTCCAAGACAGTGTTCTTCACACTTAATCTGCATTAATAAGAACTGTGACATGGAGATTCACAACTCTGAAAATAAATTCACTAACCACCCATTAAATTAAAATATTACCATTGCAGAAACCTATAAAGCAAAAAAAAAAGATTAGGAAGCAGCAACAAACAGATGGAATTTAGTCATCAAGATTCTAGAAGGCAATGGCTTTATTTCCTAAGTGCTACCTAAAGAGAAGATTTTTTTTGAGAGAATACAGCTAGTCTTTCTCTTGCTGCTTGATATTTCCTTTCTGTGTATCATCCCATTACCTTCCATTATGCTCTTCTGCCATAGCATCTCTGCTTTTAGATGAGATTAAAATTAAAAAGGGAAGAGCGCACTTTATGTGAACTGTCTAACAGTCACCAGTATAAACCTAATAGCAGCAGAAGGAAACAATGCCAACATCAGGAGAACTGGTCTCTTTAAAACTAGTTGTGAAACAGGATACAGTTTAAAAAATAAGGACAAGCAGGACACCTTCACATATCCCCTTGGATGGGCTCAATTTGAGGCACTCAAACCTTTCATTCTCATTTTCTTACGCCCAGAAATGATGCAAACACTATTACACAAAATATTTTGATGCGGTAAATCCCCCAGATTAGCCAAACTTGCTGCCTCAGTCTTTCTTTGCAGAAAGCATTATAATCAAATAGAAATTTGGGGTTTGTCCTTTTTGTGAGCTACATCATAAAAAAAAAAAATTGTTACTACAATAATGATTTTCTATAGTTAGTTATAATGAATGTTGTATGTTAGGGGGACATTCAAAAGGGATGAATCTTGTCTGAAACAGAATACTTTTGAATACCTCATGATACGACTTTTTATGTTACAATCCACTTGAAAATGAGATCATTAAGTAGTGCTTCTAAAAGTATCATTATAATTTTAGCAGCAGCAAAGATACACATATTAAAAGAAAACAAAACACTTTGTAATAATCTGTAATAGATCTAAAGTAAAACTTAAAATTACCTTAACTAAATAATGCTTCCTTTACGTGCTTTCATACATTCCTAATAAAAATAAAGAAGAAAAAGTGTTCATGCAAAGTACTGAGATGACCTAAAAATAGTTTTAGAAGACCCGGATAAAAAGGAAAAAAAAAAAAGTCATAGAAAGCAACTGCAGTGGGGGGTAAATTAGAAAATATATTAAAAAATATGCACAAAGCTAAGTATAAATTCTTATCAGATGCAGAGATGGTCTAAAGATACTAAAAAAATAATGAAAAATTACTCTTTCATTGTCATACGCTTCTTGCAAATACATGCTGGGATAATGCTCCAACTATAATGAAACTGCTCATTATCTGGAGATGAAGTAACAGGAGAACAAACATCATTTATATAGTTAAGAACAATTCTGTGGAGGCAGCAAAGGACTACAGGAACAGAGATTCCTTTTTGATATTTGATGTTTACGTAGGTTGATTGAAATGGAGTGATTAAAATCATTTAATTAGAAACTATAGATGGGAGTTCTTTGCAAAAGTATAATGTACGTGTTTGTTCAAATTCACAATACCCAGTCTGATACTAGTACAAAATCATTCTGGGGACAATGGGAAAGGAAATCGGGCCAGGATGTTTGTGCTGCTCTACAGCTGACCAGAACAGATTTGATTTAGTGTTTGTCATAGGGGCAGAACATTCAATATGCTCTTTGGGGTGTACTGTTCTCCAGCTCTCCCTGGTTATCTGGTAATCCTAGTAGCATTGCTCTATTGCCACTACTCCGTGTATACACACTGTGTCCAGTAGCTCCCACCTAGAAGCCACAACCTAGGTTATTAATGTCAGTCTAATGCTAAAATAACACCAGTCTAAATCCTGCAAAAGACCACATGTGTAATTTCTCAAGTACTGCGGATTTTTTTTTTCTGCAAATAAGACTTAAAATATAGATGCACATGATAGTAAAAGATCCCAAACTGTTTAATAATATACCTTCTTCCATTTAAAGATTTACAGAGGACCTCTATTATCTCAGTACAGTGTAAGATGACTGTAGAAAGTATTATTTTCTCTAAGTAATGAGGATAAGAGCAGCAAGATATGAAGCAATTTACTTGAGAAGAGCGGGTAGCTGGTCTGAGTTGAAAGCTCAGGAATTCTTGGATGTTATTACTGCACTTCTCTCCATAATCTGGTGCTGCCTTTGCTGTAATAATCTCCCAGTAGCATTTGTATTAATCATTTACACTGCCACAGCATCCGAAGAGCCCAGTCAGGTCTGTTACAGCAATTAATGTGCATACACAGAAATAAATGGGGTATCAACATCAAGAATACCTCACGCAATAAACCAACTGCTTTTAATTAAAAAAAACCCCAGACAAAAATGCAAACAAACAAAAACCAACAGCAGCAACAACAACCACCAAACTAAAAAAACCCCAACCAAACAAAAAACCTCCAAACCCTACACACAAAGGGAGAGGAAGGGCAATAATCTAAGATGCAAAAGGAACAGTGCAGAGATGCTTGTCATGGTACTTCCACTTTGTGACACAATACAAGGCACAATAAATGCTGGGTTTCCTACACTACTAATCTAAATTTATTTTAAGAAACTTTGCTAATTTAAAGTTCTTCCCTTCCATTTTTTTTTTAATGTGCAAAGTAATTTTACCCTTGCTACATGCAAAATAATAGGATTAAAAACAGTTACATATTTTATTTTGTGACAAATAATATTTTTCTTGTTTCCTGACAGTACCATCTTTCATGTTTTGTTTTCAGAAGATTTCATGAGAAGAATTTAATCTTTATGATGGAATATTTTTTATATATATATATATATATATCCATATCAGTTTGTGTGATGACTGTTCATAAAACATTCTGTGTATCTTTTCAGATATATCAGCATTGTTTGCAAGTTAAGAAAACTATAGTTTTCCTTTCAGACTTACTTAGGTTCACACTGAGAATTAACAACTATGTAAGATGGGTAAATATAAAGATTTGTTATGTTTGTAAAATGACAAAATCTCCTGTCAGCAGAACTACAGCTAGCACCTGTGAGTGTTCCCATGATGGGAGCATGAAGGTCCTCCATGACAGAGTGATATGAAGGGAACGTATCTGGGATATATGGTGTCAGCACCCACACCTGACCTCCTGGCCAGGCAGCCCTGGGGGCTGAGCACCTCCGAGTCACTCCCTAATTATTAGAATGTCAAATATCATTTCTTTGTAGCAACTGAAATGGTAGACAGGTCATCAAATGAAACACCAGGAAACAAACCAGTTGTCCAGTTAGACACCATTTAAGAATGAAAGCAGTGACTGAAGATGGGATAACAGCAGCAACAGAGAGGTGTCCTGGAGCTGAAACCAGCACCTTCTCCATTCGAAGGTGGTGAATTAAGCAGATGGAAGGTGTGCGTGGGTGGTGCAGGCAGTGGAGACAATTCTCCAAGTATCTGTATGATGGTGCAGTCCTTTTTTAAAGGGCAAGACTAACACCCTAAAGTTGAGACACAGCAAACACAAAAGTAACAGCAGATGAAAAGTGAAAAGATAGTGACCAAGCATTAGAGTTGCGTTATGAAGATGGAATCTCTAGCAGCATTACAGAAGTGGGAGCCAGGACTTGCACATTAAAGTGGAAAAAAGGGCAGGCAGAATATAGAACAATTCAAGTTACAAGTTTGGCCTAAGGAAAAATGTATACAGCTGATGGCTTTCCATGACTAATTATGGGTTCAGTGAACAGAGTTAGTTAGCAATTTTTCTTAAACTATCAGGAGTACAGCAAATAATAGATTCATTCTTACAAATCTAATATTTTTTCTGGCAGCAAAACAAACAAAATATTCCTACCGGGAAAAGTTTCTTACTTCTCCTGCATCAACAAGCAATGGGGATCTGCCCAAAAATAAATGTCTGGGGGATTGAGGCATCATAGATTTTCATACATACCACACCAAACTTATGCCTCGGAAGAAAAATATTTCATTTAAGAGGCCTTGCTGCCATTTTTGGCATGGATCTGAAAGAATACACCTATAATGTTGAAACCACAGCTAGATCTAAACATTCCAATCTAACATGAGACTCAGCTCCTGGTTTCTCCATATCACACACTTTGCTCTGCCAGGACTGGGAAGGGAAGGAGTACGCACTAAGATCCAAGTCTGCCTCTCATACACACTCAGGACCAACTTCTTCAGCTGCATAGCTCAGCCCAGAACTGACAGATATTCTGACCTGAACTGGACAGAGTTCACTGAGCACAATTCTGCCTGGCAATGTCCGTTGTCAGGCTTCATTCTGCTTTCACCTCTTTCTGGGACATTTAAGAGTTGCAGGGAATTCCCCTCGGCAACAGCTGGGGAAAAGCTCTTCCTCCCAACACCCTGAGGAGCAGGGGCCAAATTGGCTGCATTTCATAGCTGAAAAAAGAAACAGCCCTTAGAGCAGATGGCAGGCAGCGAAGAGTGGTGTTGGAAACAATCTTTCAAGGCAATTCAATCCAAAAATCACAATTCCATGCAGCTTCCAAGTGAAACCCCAGCTACCTGAAAAAAATCCTTAACCTCCTAGTACAGAAATTGCCAATCCTTAAACGAATAAATAAAATTGTAAAGCTATAATATCTATTATTATTATTATTATTAAAAGCAAAGGCACATCAATACAGATAAGCGTTTGGGTACCACCAGCAGAGATGCAATAGAAAGAGACAACCACAACACCAACACATTTTTCTCCTCTATACAGATATCAAGAGTAGCAGCCTCATCTTCAGCAACAGTATGAACTCAGCAAAAAGTGCTCATTGCCATCACTCTGAGGGAACACATTTTGCCACAGGACTGGAAGCATCACATTCTCCTTGTTGGCCATAACTCACTCTAGACTACAACATTTTGTGTCGAACAGTACATGTAATAACATACCTATAATAACAGGTACTAAACTGCTCAGTTTCACACCATCCTAAATTGGCTTCTTCTGAGATTTAAATTTAGAGTAGAAACTAATGGTGTCCAGATAATTTATTGCCCGATTTTACTTAGCATAGCTCATGCTGCTGCTATCTGCTAAATATCATAATTATCATCACTGTGCCCACTTGCCCATCCTGCCGATTAAAATCACCCCAAAAGTACAACATCAAAAAGATTATGTTTTCTTTAAATTGACCTTTAAAACTGAAGTTTGCAATGCCCTGGTAAGAACTTAACATCTTCATTTACATAATTTTCTTCTAAATTACAAGTCATGTTTTATCAGAACAGAGTAAGCCAGAGGACACAAGGAAGCTATGAGCCAGCAGCAAAACATTCAAACCCCAACAGGCTCAAAAGTTCTCATAGACAGGTTATACAATGCAACAAAACAAGGAAAATTAAAAAATTATGTGCTGTTGAATTACACATGCCCTCTTTCCCTTGGGGGTTGCAATCATCATCTGCTCTCTCAACATCTTAAATTAATATCCAAATAAGATAGAAAATAAAAGGTAACAAGTGTTGAACTGCTAGGATTGTTCATAGCCATCTGGAATGATATGGCAGCACAACTTCTTGAAATACAGAAGGTTGTTTCCTTCACTTGCTACAGAGAAGAACATATGAACTGAAAGTTGTTGAGTTCACTTCTAACCCCAGCAGTGTCACAGAAAATTAACATCAATCCATAAGGAACAGAATGATGACCTCTGGATTCAAAGCTCTGGCTAGAGAAGAGTTTCACTCAACATGTGTTAACACCCAACATCCATCAAATATATTATTGTACCTTGGCAAACATGTGAAAATACAGAGTGGGGCCCCAGAACAGTTCAAACCTAAAGAGTACTTAATGCACTAAAACAAGTTTGTGGGCATTTCTTAGGTAAAATGGTAGTATCTGTAGGCAAGCATCATGACACATTTTCAAGGCCACATGGTAGACTTCCAGTAACTTAAAAGTTTACCTCTGAGGGGAAACATTTTTAAAATTCTTAGACACCAAATACAGAGATAACTTGGTACCGTCTCTGATGCTGATACTCTCCTTTAGAACACTTTTGCATAAAACCCAAATAGAAATGCTTGGCACCCCTCTCAAAACACATTACGTGACGTGTTTTTTTCCTCTGCATTAACTAACCCACGATTAAAAGAATAGACACAGCTATAACAATTTTTATGTTTGATTTCTGAATCAGACAAGGTCCTCCTAGCATATCATGCACACTTAAAAAAACATATATACATGCCTTTTTAGCAAGGACTATTGGCCATTAAGCCAACTGTTTCTCTCTGAAACCACCTAACCACCTGTTAAGTGTTAGGTTCTCACACCTTGACTCACTGTAGGCATGTTGACTTCTGCCAGCCATGAGCACCCGTGCAGCCACTCATCTCTCTGTGCACAGGCAGACATCCCAGTGATAGCTGTCTTTCAGCAGAGGAAAACCTGCAAAGGCACACCTCTGCAGCCAACCAGCCTTCCAAGTATTATTTAGGTGCCACCTCCAAAATCCTCAAGGTCTTCTAGCAAATGACTATCAGTGTCAATCAAACTCATTTACATTACAAAGCTGCTCTCAGGAGATTACTGAAATCCCCCTGATTTCACTTACTTAATTTGGTAAGCAGATTGTTCCTGCAAAGCAGATTTCCTATCTGAATGAACTCGTACTATATGCAAAACATGATACTGAATATAGGCACACAGAACAAGTTTATTTTTGTAACTAGTCTTGTGCTGTTAAAGAGATGCACAAAGGAAAAGGGTAAAATAAAAAAAAAAGCAAATTTTTGACCTCATGGTTAGGTTATGGTGGGCAGAGCTACAAAACACCAACCCTTGAGCACAGAAGAAAAGCATCTGTGTATTGTCACCTGTGCCAGTGCTGTAGCCCTGATTTCAAGCAGCACTATGGTAATGGCTGGGGGGAAGCAAAACACACATTAATATTTGACCCTGTTTACTAGGTACTTGCATCATTTGCACAGCTACCCTGTTGGATAAAATCCCCACTGTAGCTACAACCAGATCTGAAGATGTTTAATAAATAAGAACACTTCACTGGTCCACTGCACTAGATCTTCCCAGCATAGTCAGTCTACCCTCATTCAAAACTGTAAAGCGCGTTTATCAGCCCTCTGAGCACTGCTGTGAAAGCTCATCATATAAAAATGTCTTTTGCTTTTTGTAGAGACTGCTATAAATGTGACCTACGAGGTTCTGCAGGAAGTAGGATTTCATCATACAGCTAGACATCCTCCTCTACTGTCTCCAGCCAATGTAAGTGTTAGCTGCATTTGCTGGAGAGGACTGCTTTGTAAAAGGGTACAGAAGGCAAGAAGCCATCTCTCAGCTTTCACCGTGGAGGGTGAGTGTGCAATAGCCCTGCCTCTGGCTCCTCTGCCCAGCAGTAGATTCAACAGATCTAGCTTGCACAGATGGGGAAGCATGAAATACATTTTAAAAACATTAGGAAACAGTTTACTACAGAAAGGTAAAAATATGGTGCAACAGAGCACCCATCAGCTGTGGCCTTGCAAAGACAGACTTTGACATTCTCTCAAACACAATGCTATCCCCCATAGTTCTGCACAGAACAGGAGAGAAATAGGTAAAACTAGAGTCACTCACTCTGCCTATCTTATGAAATGGTATACATGCAATCTATCCAAGATTAGGACCCTTCACTCACATATACCCAAATGCACAGGAGCTACAATATTAGCTGTTTTGGAAAGGTAAACAGAACATGAGGCTCAAATAGACTGATACATTAGTCTGAATTATTACAAAGGCATTATAGGACTTCATACCTATTTTTAAGGTTCATAAAATATAGATAAAGGTGGATTCTTATACAGCCAAGACATATTTTGAAAGCAAGTGTCATACTTGACCCACAGAAGTAACAAGGTTTTACCCTTTCAGGGCGATCTATTCCTTTAAATTCCCAAAGTAGTACAGCATCATAAATCTGATCCATTTTTAGCCTCCTTCCATCACTCCTCCACCTTCACTAGATTTTGAAGAATGCAGGAATGTTTTCTAGGCAAGGTAGTCAAGTACGAAGACAATCCTTTTTAGCCTTTATAATTGTAAGGGGCATCTGACAAATGGGTTGGCTTTTGACCAGCCTCCCCGCAACAGTAACAGGGAAGTTTGGGAAACAATTCTCTGTTCCTTAAACACTAACAGTTAAACCAGGCACGGAGAAGGTTTGCAGCCTGAGCTTTACCAAAGCATTATAAAAGATGAGAGCTCACCAGTGCTGAACTCAGCAGGAAGGACTGAGTGGCCTCAGCTCACCCCCACCTTAAAGGGGGCTGCAGCACTTCTGCACCACACAGGAGCAGGCTCGCTCGCGCTTTCCTGGGCTGGCCTGCCACATGTGCAGCCCATGGGTACAGCTGCCCAGGGATTCCATCACCACAAGCACAGCCAAATAATCTTCCCAAATTCCAACACCGCTTTTCCCCCCACACACACTTAAGAAGGGCAGATTATTCGTGGAAATTTGACTCTAAAGGCTTGGCTTTTTCCAGTGATGTCAAGTCCCTGCAACTGTATCTTCAGTTGTAATCCACATACTGTCCCCACCTCTAAACTCTTAAATACAAGCGCCCATTACTACACTTGCAGTATTGAGGATGTGCATTTTGTGTTTGTTGGTTGTTTTTTTTAGGGGGTTGTTTTGCTTTGTTTTTTTTCCAGGGGAAAGAATAGCTCTATTTAGCCGCAAGCACCCAGCTCCTAATTAAATCTGCCAAAGGCACTCTGGAGGTTTGTTTTTGCTGTTTTCTGAGTAAACAGGGAATCAATGTGCACTGTACTGGCCTTGCCAGGGCACTGCATAGCCCTCGCTTTCAAGGGTGAAGTAAACAGCTTAAGAAAGAAGAAAGAGCTTTGAGGATTGTGTCATACAAGCATTAATATAATGCTCACATCAGCAGCACTGTGGCTTTTTAATTTAAAGCATGTATTCCTTTGAGAATTACCATTATCTCATTTTTTTGCACTCTACCTATTATACAATTCTTTCCGGAGATCTTAAACGTGACTGTCATGGCTTCTGAAAAGCAGCAATCGCTACCCCCAGCCACCACCAGCCCTTTAAAAGGGCCCAGAGGGGAAAGCCAGCACATCAATTGTTACAGCTTTCAATGCCTCCTTTTAACAGGAAGAGTTAAGTGTTATTTTATATATTTTTCATGCATAATTTCAGTTATTTCCCAGTAAACATATATCCCAGGGCTCTGGCATTTCACCACAGAAGTTTAATTGAAAAGG